>JAJPUD010011113.1:16743-56495 GCA_023553655.1 Myrmecobius fasciatus | reverse complement strand
CTGGAAACATTGCAATGATATGGGAGAGCTACAGATTATGTTTTTTTTTTTTAATTAAAGCTTTTTATTTGCAAAACATATGTATGGGAACTTTTTCAACATTGACCCTTACAAAGCTTTCCGTTACAGTACAGGTTATATTTAGCCAATAGCATGACTCTTTGCTGAGCTCAAAGATTCTGCCCCTAATTTATTTCAGCCCATGATGTTTGAAAAGTTTAAGGAAAATCCAGCAGGTAGATTATCATTACTCACAGTGACCGTGCTGCTCTCCTCCCTGTTAGCAGCCTGTATTGTAAGGATGTGCTGAGGGACTGATTCAAAGTCAGCCTTAGTCACAAGCTGGAGCACCCCTGTTTTAGGGTTAATCCAAAATAGACCCATGTACTGGATGGTGGAGCCTCCAGTGAGAATGGAATATGTGATATCACTTTGTGGGTCATCTGCATCCCTTGCATGAACCTGTCCAATGCGTGACTGAACTGAAAGGAATAAAGCATTTCAAATGAGTACTTTTTTTTTTTCCAGAGGAGAGAGCAGAGAGAAAGAACATATGTTGGAATAGCTATGTCTCCAACCACCATAGGGAAATAGTATTGTAATAGTGGTTAGAGCACTAGAAGTAGGAAGTTGTTTAAGTTGTCATGTCTGACGCTTCATGATCCTGTGGACTATACTATTTTCTTGACAAAGATACTGGAGTGGATTGCCATTTTCTTCTCCAGTGGATTAAGGCAAACAGAAGTTAAATAATCTGGAGCCAGTCACATAACTGCTCTGATCCCCAGTTTTCCCACTGGAAGACTAAATAGGAT
Source organism: Myrmecobius fasciatus (assembly GCA_023553655.1). Taxonomy (NCBI): domain Eukaryota; kingdom Metazoa; phylum Chordata; class Mammalia; order Dasyuromorphia; family Myrmecobiidae; genus Myrmecobius; species Myrmecobius fasciatus. The sequence continues at coordinate 55,680 of JAJPUD010011113.1, read as the reverse complement.
CCTATAGTACCTACCTCATAAGGTTACTATAAGGTTCAAATATCAAAATATTTCTAAGCTACTTTGCCCACTGCTTAGTATTGTTATGTAGGACTAAGGGTTTTAGGACTTTCCTTTTCAGACCATTGGGGCACTCAAATCCTATCCTTTTTTATTAAAGCTTTTTATTTTCAAAACATATACATTGATAATTTTCAACATTCACCTTTGTAAAACCTTGTGTTCCAAATTTTTTTCTCCCTCCCTTCCCCTTAGAAGGCAAGTAATCCAATGTGTTAAACATGTGTAATTCTTCTATACATATTTCCACAAATATCATATTGCAAAAGAAAAATCAGATCAAAAAGGAAGAAAATGAGAAAGAAAACAAAGTGCTAGCAAACAACAAAAAGAGTGAAAATATTATGTTGTGATCCACATTGAGTCCTATCCTTATCACTGCCATGTATTGACTCCAAAGGATACTCTGCAGTTTCTTTAATGGCTTTAGTTCTTTGTTTATAGTTTTCCTCTTCACTTTGTATTTAGGTTGTATAGCTTACTGGTTTCAAGCTTACCCTGAATGATTTTTTTAAAGGGACTACAAAAAGTTTTGGCCAAGAGGAAGAATGCAACCTCTGGCAGTTGAACTCAAGTCTTCTGACTCTAATACTCTATCCACTATATTATGTAATGTAACCTATACTACATTACAATGTAAACTTAATGCTTCCCAGGTCTGGGGTGATTGATTCCCTTAAGGACAAGTTTGTGACACTATATCACAGAAAAAAGGACTCCTGATTGGCTGGAAGATCTCAAAACTGAGATGCTTTTTAAGGTAAAAAGACTTGGGAAAGGGAACAAGCAAAGAGCAAACTTTTGATTGTTTAATGGGACATTTTCTGGAACTACAGATATGTGGGTAGCTAGCCTTTAACATGTCCTTTGTTTCCAGGTACATGTATCCCTAGGGGCTGATAAAAGCTAATATATGGGAGAATGAGTTTTGCTGATAAGATTATTCTCCCCTTGGATGAGCTAAGATTTTACTCTACTTCTAGTTAAAGAGCTCATCAACTCATTTGTCTTCTTTCTTCTGCACTATTTTTTATGACTATTCCCCAATTTCGGATTACTCTTTGCTTAGATAAATGTGTTTGCTTGATATCTGAAACTGTTTTGTGTGGAACCAGCATGAAGAGGAAGTTAATTCCCTAAGTGACTAAGAATAAGCAAAATGTTATCCTCCCTTCAGATAATCGGGGAAAGTACTGTTTAATCTTGAACTCTAAAAGAATCATATTCCTAGACTACAAATATTTGATATGTGGTAGACAGATACAAATTGAGCCTAATTCCCTCCTGGAGAGAGAATAGTAAAGAAGTGGTCATTCAGCTATATTCTTTTTTTTTTGTTCCCCACAAAAGCCAAAATCCCAGTCGCCCTTAAAAATGGGATAGGTCAGATCTCAGATCAGATATCTATATATCCATGCCACATGTAGGCCAGCCATTTTAAATTATATATAAGTATCCACATCTATATTACCCAGATGAGAAAATGGAATCTGATTGAGCTAAAGGTAAACTGACCAGACTTTTTATTGTTTTTTCAGTCATGTCCAACTCCTCATAACCCTATTGAGGGGTTTCTTGGCAAAGATACCAGAGTAATTTACCATTTTCTTCTCTAGATCCTTTTACAAATGAGGAAACTGAGACAAACAGTTTAAGTACCCAGGGTCACACAGCTATATTCGAACTCAGGAAGATGAGGCTTCCTGACTTCAGGACCAGAACTCTAACCATTGTGCCACCTAGCTGCCCCTGCCAAGAGTTACCTGTCTAATAAATGACAGACAGGGGAACTTGAACTCAGGCTTTCTGATTTCCTCTAATATTCTATCCACTACTCTGCTGGTTGTACTCTTTTTTCTTTTTATTATTTTTAAAGCAACTGAGCTAAAGTAACTTACCCAGATACAAAACTAATAAGTAACTGAAAAACTGAATTTGAACTCAGACCCTTTTGACTTCCAGAACCTGTACTCTATTCACTGCAACACTTACCTACCCTTTAAAAAGCTCTCACATCATATTAGTCATGATAATCTTTGGGAATCAATTTTTAAATAACCTTCACAAAGCAGACTAAAACAGTTTCCAAATCAGTTGGTGAGCCAGTTAACAAACAAAAATAGATGCCAGACACTATGTTAAGTGCTGGGGATGCAAAGAAAGACAAATACATTGTCCTTGCCCTAACAGAGCTTATATAGTCTAACGGGGGAGATAATATGCCAACAACCATTTATATACAAGATGCAGACAGTACAAATGGAAAGTTAGCTGGAGAAGGATGAGAGGTTGGCCAGAAAATAGGATATTAAAACTGCCATCTCTAAACTACACAAAGTACTATTTTTCCAAAAAACTTCCAGATATATGCCCTGACTTTCTTAAATTAAGGGATAAGGATTGAACAAGATTTTGTTTTCCTTTCTTTTGGTAAGAGAAGAAAACCATCAGGTAGAGAAAATGAAGTGGAAAGGTACTATGTTATATATAGTATTTTTAAGGACTGTGTTGAGGTCCCAAGTAGAGAGAGTTGGCAGAAACCTAAGGAAAGAGCTACTCTTGTAACTAAAATTGAAGCTGTCATTAGAGGGTTATTATTCATTTCTTAAAAATTAACTTTTAAACTGGGAGAGTTGGAAAAAAAATCATTCAGAACACTGAGTTCATTCTTAAAATGAAAGAGATTGTATAAATCCAATTGTTGCTAAGCAGAGAATTTAAGAAATTTCAAGAAAGATGAATATGATGGAAGAGAAGATTCCTTATGACAGAAGAAAAGAATAAAAATGCATTTATTAAATGCTTATTATATACCAAGTGCTAGGAATATTCAACTACAAAAGCAAAGACAGCCCTTGCCTTCAAGGCGGTTATATTCTAATTTTAATCTATATCGAAGGAAAATTGTGAAAGGAGACTTTTTTTTTTCCTTTTTAAAAAGAGGAACCAGGTTAAAATCCAAGCAGTAGATAGTGGAGATGACAGAAGGAGTGAAAAAAAGGTAAATAGGCATAAAATGGAATCTCTTTTTTTTTTTCAGTAAACAACAGATGAGAAAAACTTAATTTTCTGTAGTAAATGGCACTTGGGCTACTACATCAATTTTTGAAAATAAGAGGCACAAGAGGCATTTCTCAACTGCAACTATGCAAAATAAGACCTATGCACTTAGCATTGGGTGCTATCTCTTGGGAGATAGTGAAAAGAGCATTAATTCTGGACTGAGAAGATTTTGGTGCTAATCCTACCTCTGATACTTATTAGCTGTGTGATATTGGGCAAGCTACTTAGCCTCTAGAGACCTCACTTTACTCCTCTGTAAAATCCACTAAATAGCTTTTGAGGTCCCTCCCCCAGCACAAGATTAATGATTTCTAATGAGATCATATTTGTAAAGCACTTAGCACAGTGGCTGATACATAATAGGTGCTTGTTCCCTTCCCATACCCCCAGAAGAAAAAAATGCATCCTTTGGCTCTAGAGTTCTGGTCAATAGCATAATCATTTTATTTTCCTATTGTTATTCAGTCATGTTTGACTCTTCATGGCCCCAGTGGGGGTTTTCTTGGCAGATACATGAGTGGTTTGCTATTTCCTTCGCCAGTGCATTTTACAAATGAGTGGGTCAATGCTCAGGGTCATATAGGTACTGTCTGAGACCAGGTCTGAACTTAGGAAAATGCATCTTCCTTGTTCCCTGATAAACACTCTAACCACTTTGTCACCTAGCTGCCATCATTTTATTACCTATCTGCTTTACTCACCTGACTTCAATTCTAAAACTTCAAATACATAGGATGAATTATCAAACTTTAGAAGATGTTCATTTTCTGGAATTGTGTAGATATAAATATAGATGGTACCTGAAAAAAGGAGCAGAGAGAATATTCTAAAATTTGAAAGTTCTCTTCTGGCTTCTTCCTTTGAACACGTGTCAACTAACTTGTTATTTCTACTCTCACGGCAGAACATCTGTTAGGTAAGAAGTCAAACATACACTTACTTTTATAGTAAGGAGATGCAATGTCCTGCACCTGGATTATTAAAGCATATTTATTCCCAGCTGCTAGATTATTTGCATCTTCATAATCCAAATCACCAATCAGCTAAATGAAAAATCAACAGATTTTAGATCATATTGGGAGAAATTCACACATTGTAAATAATATTAGCAACATTACCTTTCCTTACCAAAAAAAAAAAGTGAAGTGTTAAGGGTAGGATGGTGTTGAATGGGGAAGAAGACAGAGATCTCTTCCAAATTATAAATAGCCTTTCAAGTTTACAAAATGTCTTCTATACAAGATGCTCCCCAAATTGTAGAGCTATTTTAAAATATTAAAGCTTTTGAGACATCCTACATACCAATATTGTCTCAAATGAGTCTCACAGCAACCCTGTGAGTTAACTACTATAGACATTATTATCCCTGTTTTGCAGATGAGAAAACTGAGACAGAGGTGGATTAGATGATTCATCCAAAAACAGAAGACTACTTTGCATGATATAGATTTTGAACCCACAATTTCCCACCTCTGAGTCTAATATTCCCTTCACTGGAATATGCCATCCTTTTCCATTAGAAACTTGATCTTCCCAATTCTGATGGACATGGCTCTCTTCAACAATGAAATGTTTCAAACCACCTCCAATTGTTCACTGAAGAAAGCCATATACACCCAGAGAGAGGGATGTGAAATGTGCACCACAACATAACATTCTCATACTCCTTGATTGATGTTTGCTTACATTGTGTTTCCTTTATCTGATATATTTTTTGCGTAGATAAGATTTTTCTTGCACAACAATGACAAGTTTGGAAATATGTATACATATATTCAATTTGCCAATATTTTAACATAATTAACATGTAGTGGATATTCTGCCATCTAGGGGAGGGGTGGGGAGTTGGGGGAAAAATTTGTAACAGAAAGCTATGTAAGGGTTATTGTTGAAGAATTACCCACACATATGTTATGCAAATAAAAAAAAAAGAAACTTGATCTTCCAATATAACCCCCCACACACTTTCTTTTCTTTTTATCCCAATTCCTTTGTCTTTATCTCCCCTACCCCTCTATTTCCTATTTCTTTTCCAGACTTTCATTCAGTTTGAGTTGAAAAGTTATGAATGGTTCAATAAAGTTTAAAAAAGTGGATTCAATTCTTTTTCCCCATCTCAAACTCTAGATTAACTATTCAAAATAAGATCTTGATCCTCTAATGCTCACTCCCGTTTTTCTTAAATAATTTTTGGTATACATATCTTGTTTTATATACATATTTTTGCATACCTATTTTGTTTGTACATCATTTTTATTTCCAAATGTATCTCAACCTTGTGACTTCCCAAAGAGCCATCCCTTTTAACAAAGAATAAACAAGGATTGGGGTGGAGGGAGAGGGAGAAACAGTTCTGCAAAACTAATTGACAAATTAACTGAGTTACATAATATTTTCAATATTCTAGACCTATAGACTACCATTCTAATGAGCAGAAATATACACATTTTCTCATTTCTTCTTCTGGGACAGATTTGATCCTCACAATAAAACAGCATTCAGTTTCATTTCTGTTTATATTTTTCTACTCATTTGCATTTATCTTTCTAGTTCTGTTTATTCCCTTTGACTCTGTCTGCTCATTAGGTGAGGAGTGGGAATGCCCATATTTCACCTTTCCATTGTTTTCAATAGTTTCCACTACTTAATATGCTTAATTAGCAAAATCCACTAGCATTCTCTTCCGTTAGGAAAAATATGAACCAGAGGTAAGAACTCTAGCTTTCTAGTTCTAGAGGAAAGAACTTACCATCTATGTGATCTCAAGTAAACTCTCTGAGCCTCAGTTTCCCCAGTTGTAAAATGAAGAAGTTGGGCTATATGACCTCTGAGTCATGTTCCAGTATTTTTAAATCTGTCCTCCCTTCATATTTCTATGTTTCAAATCAAGGCTTTTGAAAAAAAATAGAAGTACATGAGCCTACTCTATGCTATTATGACTATGGGATCACAAATTTTTTTTAAAAAAAATAATGTATCCTACAAGTCCTTAGACCCTTAGCATTGTTGCATGTTGCTATATGCATAACCTGGATAAAATAACGAGGAAATGGTCAGAAGTCTTTCAAAATGAGCTATATCAGCCACATTCTCTTGCTTTAGAAGTTGGTTCATAATATGCCTTTCTGGAGGTAGACAACATGCCTACAATCCATAGCCACATTCCCAAGATTCCTTTTTAATGATAGAGACCATCAACTTACCAAAATTTTTCCAGAGCCATCTGATTCCTGAAAAAATTTTTCATTGCTCCCTGCTCCTGATAGATCAGTGAAATTGAACTGGTTGTTTGGTGCTTCAGCATCATTATCAAAGCAATGTTTCACTAGGTCCAGAAGCAGCATTTTCGTGGTTTGTTCAGACACAGAGATGCTGTTGAAAAGATCTGGTTTAATGTTTTTCCCAAGTGACAAATGGCTACTAAGCACCTGTTATTAGCCATTTGTGGAGGTATTTCAACTTCAATTTGTTCATATTTAACAGGCATTTATTAAATATCTACTATGGGCCCAGGAATGTGCTAGGTAGTATGGGAAAGTGAAGTAAAGAAAGGTTGGGAATAAAAGGAAATGGAACAGAATGGACTGGAACAAAAAGAAACAAAATGGAATGGAAGAAAAGGGAAGAGAAGTGAAGGAACAAAGGAAGGGAAAAGAATGAAGATGTTGAGGAGAAAGAGAAGGGAAAAGAGAAGGGAAAAGTAAAGAGGGGGAATGGAAGGAAAAGGAATGGAGAAGGTAACGGGAAAAGGAAGAGAAAAGAGAAGAGAAGGGGAAAAGAAAGGAAAAAGAGAAGGAAGGGAGGGAGGGGAATACAGGGAAAGAAGGAAAGGAGAAAGGGAGGAAAGAAAAGAGAAGGGAATAAGGGAGGCATTTATTAAACATACTTTATACTAGGCACTGTGCTAAGTAATTGGAGTGTTTAGAGAAGAGAAGACTTTAGGGGAACATCAGATATCAGGCAGAGTTCTCACCTGGTAGGGAGATTTGCAGTGCCAGCATTTATCATTGGTGAGATTTAGCTTCATATTATCCTTCCTTAGACCTAGTTCATCTCTATCAATTTTACACATGAGAAAACTGAGACCCAGAGAGAAGAAATGATCTGTTGAATACCAAAAAGGAAATAAGTAGAATCAAACCTAGTTTCTCCATTTTATCAAGCTTGAGTTGGATAGTGGTGATGTGTTTCAAGGTCTCTGACATCAGAGAAGTACCTTCTGATCCCATGACATATTATCAGAAGTGTGCTTTCTGATCCAGGTTTTATACAAGGCTTAAGAATAATGTATTTGGGGGCAGCTAGATGGCACAGTGGATAAAGTACCAGACCTGAAGGAGTTCAAATCCAACCTCAGACATGTAACACTTCCTAGCTGTGTAACCCTGGGCAACTCACTTAACCCCAAATGCCTAAGCAAAAAATAAAAATAAAAAAGAATGTATTTTTCTGAATTGTAGACATAAATTTTTCCCATAAATACTAGTTGTTAGAGAGTTGTTCTCTTAAGAAAGATAATAAATGCCACCTCTTAAAACTAGAGGAGAAGGGCAAAACTAACTGTGGAGGACAGTGAATAAGGTTGATATAAAAATGTCCTTTTTCACAGTAGTTATGAAAAAATCAGGAAACAATAACTTCAAGATAGTGAAGAGGGCTGGTGTGAAGGAACTACCACTTGCTGGGAACTAGGAGAACTACAATAGAGCTGCAGAGGGAATAGGGCCATGGGGAAAAGTGATGAATGGCAGGAGGTAATCAATCAGAAGCAAGCAGAGACAGAAGGGAGCAATTATGTGGAAGATAATAATGGGTGGTCACTTCCTTACTAGAGCCTGGTCACAGATATGATACAGGTCTCTGAAGGAAAGGTTGCTCATTGCTTTCCATGGGCTCAAATATGTCTTGGGTTTTTTTTTTTCAGATCTGTTATCTTGTCAATCAAATTATTTATGTTTTGATCCTTTTGAACTTAAGTGCTAGTTAAGGGAGCCAGTCAGTGAACCTCCTTGGGAGGAAATGTATAATTCCAAGATAATCTTGGTGGGGTCAAGAAGCCAGAGAAATGAGATATCTCCCAAGGCATACTTGGATCCTTTGTATTAAAAGGCTACATAAGAGTTATGCACAGGTAGTATTTTGAAAAATGCCTATATAATTGTTTTTATATAAAGCTTTTTATTTTCAAAACACATGCATAGTTTTCAACATTTACTCTTGTAAAACCTTGTGTTCCAAATTTTTCCCTTCTTTCCTCCCACCCTCTCCCCTAGATGGCAAGTAATCCAATAATTCTTCTATATATAGTTCCATATTATTGCTGCAGAAGAAATATCAGATCAAAAAAGGGGGAAAATGAGAAAGAAAACAAAATGCAAGTACACAACAACAAAAAGTGAAAATACTATGTTGTGATCCACACTCACTTCCCCACACTCCTCTCTCTGAGTGTAGATGGCTTTCTTCATCACAAGCCCATTGGAACTAGTCTGAATCACCTCATTGTTGAAAAGAGCCAAGTCCATGAGAATTGATCATCTTCTAATCTTGTTATTGCTGTGTACAATGATCTAGTTCTTCCCACTTCACTTAGCAAAGTTCATGTAAGTCTCTCTGGGCCTTTCTGAAATCATCCTGCTGATTGTTTCCTTTAGAACAATTATATTCCATTACATTCATATACCATAACTTATTCAGCCATTCTCCAACTGATGGGCAGCCACTCAGTTTCCACTTCCTCGCCACTACAAAAAGATATCTATATAATTGTGAGCTATTATTGTTAGAGAAATAGAATGAGTACAGCTTTGTACAAAGTCACTGTTTAAGGTGAACCTTCAAAATGGAATGTGGATCAAAAACTGGAAAGAATATGGTGGAGACAATGAAAAATAATCTAGTTGTATTGAAGTCAGTTTCTGGATCTCTAAAATGGAGCTGATAATGGAGGATCTTTAGTCCATCACTGCCTCTTTTATTTCTGGGGCTAACGGTTCCTCTTCCATCACCTCCACAATCTTCCTGGATAAGCCCGAAAATAGCTCACCAGAAGCTGAGCAGAGTCTGACAGCAAGAATGGCTGTTGGCTACTGAGAAGAATGGGTTTTACTTTCTGGAAAGAAGCCACCCTAGCACAGGTAACTGAGGTTGCCCGATGCCTTATTCACCCAGAATGCTGGTGTCCATGCATTTTGGGTCCTAGGCTAAGCATCCAGCTGATTTATCAGCTGCAGTAGGATCTTTTCTAAAATCAAACATACACACACACACATCAGCAATTGCATAAAACCCACAGTTTTCTGCTTGGAAAAACAAAGCTGGAGTGGAAGATTCATTCAGAAGTCAAGGGAGGTGTGCCATTCTTGCAGATCTGAGAAAGGCTTGAGGCTGCTGCATTTAAAGACCCACAAGTTTGGAAGCCAAAAGTTCAGGGACAGGAGAACAGTCAGTGTTCAGAGCCAGGCTGGGGGAGGCTTCGGTTTCTTCCCTGCCACGTGCTATTTTTGATCCCAAACTGGCATCATTTAAAACTGCATTGTCCCCATCCATCATGTCACCTGCCACTGAAAGCAGCTGCTTTGGCTACCTTTCGAACATGACCTTGGTTTATTTGCCATCCAAAGGTGAAAGAACCAGGCTGTGTTGCAGAATGGGCTGTCATTAGTTTCTGCTCTTGCTTGCAAACAGCTTGTGATGTGCTCTCAGCCAAATGCCTGACAATTTATGACCAGAACATGAGCTGTCAGGCAGAGCCTTTGATGACTCCAACCAGTGATGCTTGTTCATCACCTGTTAGGCACAGGAGTAGACCCTCCGTCACGGGTGAGAGCTGTCAAGCTCTGGAGACCTTCCCGAGAGTTTGAAGCAAGTGGCTGAGAACAGAATGAGGTTTGTGCTCTTCTTTCCTTATCGATGGGAGCTTCCTGATCCTCTGGCACAGAGCCCGTGCGACCTCGACAATCCCAGCTGCTCTCGTTGGCCTTGAGTGCACATCTCACTTGCCATTCTGCCAGCTCTTGAACACTCTCTCAGAAAGAAGAACACTTCTCTGGTCTTGTAATAGTGGAATAAATATTCAAGGGACAAGATTTTTTTTTAATTTTTTAAAATTTCTCCCGTTACCTTTTTTTTTATTCAAACAAATAAATAAGACTCGCAATGTGAATATAGATAGGGGTAGAAATGCAGGAGGCAGCAAGGGTGGAAGAAATGTGAAATAATAGCAGAGGTGTGGGCAGGTAAATGTTTAATAACTACATCTCTGGGAAAAAATGTTCATGGGACACACTTTTAAAGTGTAATCTGGGGGCAGCTAGGTGGCGCAGTGGATAGAGCACTAGTCCTGAAGTCAGGAGGACCTGAGTTCAAATGTGACCTCAGACACTTAACATTCCCTAGCTGTGTGACCTTGGGCAAGTCACTTAACCCCAATTGCCTCAGCAAAAAGCAAAAAAAAAAAAAAAAGTGTAATCTGAAGTATTAACATTTTCTTAAGTCTAGACAATCAAAAGGTAATAGATCAGGCTCTAATTTGTAGCATCAGTTAATTTTCAGGATATAAATGCTTATACTGAAAATTTAACAATCAGCTCTCAAAACCCACTTCATTCTTGGGTTTCTTAACATCACAGATCTGCTAAGAACTTATAGTTAATAGAGGCAGGAGTAGAAGCAGTTTTGTGTTGAAAGTTGCAAAGCCTCATTCCAAAATCCTGACTGTTTCAGTCACTGGCTGAGCGTCCAAATTCCTTAATCTCTCTACATTTTCTTGTTTAACATGAAGGATTGCCCATTCCAACCATAATGGGGGGAAAAAAGCCTCATTCTGTTGTCCTCAGTTATTACTAGTAATTGCAAATTCTGGAAGAAACTTAAATGATATATTTGAGAATTCATTAAGTTCCATTAGGACAAAGATTATTTTTGTTTCAACTTTGGACTCCACTAACACACATCTTATATGTAGCAGGTAAATAGTATTAGTGGGAGTAATAAAAATAGTAATAGCAAGCATTGACATAGCATTTGTAGGTTTGCAAAGTGCTCTACATAGGTTATCCCATTGAATCATCACAAGGAAGTAGCTACTATTATTATAACCATTTTACAAATAAAGAAAACCAGGCTGAGCAAAGTAACTTGACACAGTCAGTGACTGAGGCAGGATTTGGATTCAGGTTTTTCTGATACTGTGCTATCTACTACTAGTAGTAATAATAACTATAATGATGATGATAGTAATAGATCCTTTAAAATCCAACTTATTATCCAGGCTATGTCAGGGGGGAAAGCAACATCAAAATATATCTTATCATATCATGGTATATGATATATAGCAGGGATTGCCTATGCTCTGGGAGAGCTACAATAAATATGAAGGCCTAGTGGAATTGTGAAACACTGATTGAATTAGCAACCTGATCAGTAAATTGTAATTGTTCCTATTCCTTGGTATCTTTGTGAGAATAAGCTTGGTTAATTATAATAATTATTATTATAGTATAATTTATATAATATTATTTATATTTGTATAATAATAGGCTTACAAAAATCGTATTTCATCCTTATAACCACAAGAGTTATGGTGTTATTTTTATACCCACTTTATAGATGAAGAAACAGAAGTTGAGAGAAGTTAAGTAACTTGTCCAAGATCACACAGCTAAGGAAGTATCTGAGGCAGAATTTGAACTCAGGCCTTCCTGATTTCAAGTTCAACACTATCCACCGTTCCACTTAGAGTTACCTTGATGTGAAGGACAATGGAGCAAGAGATGCTCCTTCAAGTCCTGGAACCACAAGCAAGCAAGATATATTGGAAAAGCTCAGTAACACCAGAACCCCATCTGCTGGAAATGCCTTGATGCAGATGGCATGGCAACTAAAGCAGCAAACCAGGTGTGCATGAAATGTTCTCAAGATAGGAACGTTTTCATTATGTACCAGTGTTACATTATGACAAAACTGGAAACAGATATTACCACTTTATAAGTATGATCTGCATCTAGCTTTCTGTAACTGGTATCCTCAGCACTAAGTGGCAAAACAACTTGCTGCAGCTCAGTGTTGGGAAACCATAAGAAATAATTCCTTTCTTAAGCCCAGATTAGATAAAATAAGAGAGGAAAATAGTGTATTACTTAAATCTGAAGCAAGAAAAGCTGAAAAAAATGTAAAAGCATTGAAAATCTGCCTTTAACAAAGACTCTTCGAGTGCCATATATAATGAGACAAATAGCAAAATAGAGCCACTGCCTCAAATAATTTTGAAGAGATGGACATATTTAAACTGGAATTTCAAAAAGCTCATTTAGTGTGCATAGGAATATGTATTGTGTCTATATACATATATATGTCTATATACACATATTGAGAGAGACAGGCAGAGAGACAGAAAGAGAAGAGATAGAGACAAAAATATACACAGAGATAGAGACAGAGAGATGAGAGAAAAACAAAGAGACAGAGAGACAGACATACAGAGAGAGAAAGAGAGAGAGAGAGAGATAGACAAAGAGACAGAGAGGTGGAGATAGGAACAGAGAGACACAGAAACAGACACAGAGAGAGACAGAGACAGAGAAGAGATAGAGAGACAGAGAGACAGAAACAGAGAGACAGAGAAATGGAGATAGAAACAGAGAGACACAGAAACAAAGACACAGAGAGAGACATAGACAGAGAAACAGAAACAGAAACAGAGAGACAGAGACAGAGAAACAGAGAGACAGAGAGATGAGACAAAGAGAAGTTCAGAGAGACAGAGAGAAACAGACACACACACACAGAAATAGAACAGAGAGACAGACAGAGACAGAGAAACAGAGACAGAGAGAGAAACAGAGAGACAGAGACAGAGAGAAGTTCAGAGAGACAGAGACAGAGAAACACACACAGAGAGACAGAGAGAGGCAGCTAAATAGTATTGTAGATGAACTGCTGGGCCTGAAGCCCTCCTATGATCTCCATTTGCCTCAGTTTTCTCAACTGTAAAATAGGAATGATAATAGCTTCTCTCTTCAGGGTTGTTGTAAGGATCAAATGAGATAATATTTTCAATGTGTTTAGCACAGTGTCTGGCACATAGTAATACTGATATTGAAAGATTCCATGAACATCTAGCCTATAAAGTCATAGGAAATTTTAACACCATATTGGTCAGCCAGAGGGTTGAAAGAAATCCAACACAACAAAAAATGAAAATTTGAAAAGGTATAACAGATAAACTTCATGTACTATGCCATGTAAAGGGAGGTAACTTTAACTTCTCTGCAAAATTGGAAAGTCTATGGACTTTCAGCAGCACATGAATTTCTAGTAAAGTGATTTTCTACTTTGCTTCATCTCTAATGCCATCCTGATCTTATCTTTCTTAGCAGAAAGCATCGTTTATTTATCACCAAGTAATGAGAACACACCAATGACCCCCTCTAAATATAAGCTCATTCCTTGCTTATGTATTTCACACTAAATGTTCATAGTTTATATAGTTCAAAAATATAATCACTTACAAGAAAACAACATATCAATTAAGGAGCAATAAGGGCACACCATGAAGCCTCATAGATGTAAAGAGCAATTCATTTTTAACTTGATGATTATTGATCAAGCCACTCAAAAGTGCTTTAACATTTATACCACTCTTATTTTCACAAAATCTTTGACCCAGTGCTGCATCCATGGCTTTGTAATGCATTGTAAGTATATAAAATGTTCAAGGGGATTATTTGTGTCCAACAAATCTATCCAACAAATTATGGTAGAGTCTTTCAAGTTTATATTGGTCTTATCAAGCCCAGTTGGACACATCTTGACTCCAACTTAGTGATGTCATTTTGTTCCTCTTTGAGAATGAAGGACAGCCAAATATATAAAATTGTTCCAAGCATTGAAAGAAAACTGAGGGGCAGCTAGGTGGCACAGTGGTTGGAGCACCAGCCCTGAAGTCAGGAAGAACTGAGTTCAAATCTGGTCTCAGACACTTCCTAGCTGTGTGACCCTGGGCAAGTCACTTAACCCCAATTGCCTCAGCAAAAAGCAAAAAAAAAAAAAAAAAAGAAAAGAAAAAAGAAAGAAAACTGAAAGATCTGGTGTTGATGTAGAAAGCTGTTTTCTAATCAAAACATACCTCCAATACAATAACATCAAGAAAAATCAAAATAAAATGTGGGATCTTCCCAAGAGACAGTTCAAACCTATTACAATTCAGCTTAACCTGAAATCTATCATTGCTCAGGAAGAGAACTAAGTATAGCTTCCAAGTCAAAAAGGAAGTCACATCAAAGCATTGCATTACTTCATCTATATGTATGACATCAAGTTACATGAGGGCAGGAAGGTAGCATAGTGGATAGAGTGCTAGGTTGGAGCCAAGAAGTCTCATCTTCATGAGTTCAAGTCCTGCAACAGATACTTCCTAGCTGTGTGACCTGGGCAAGTCACTTAATCCTGTTTGCCTCAGTTTCTGCATTTGTAAAATGAACTGGAGAAGGAAATGGTAAATGACTCCAGTATATTTGTCAGGAAAACCCAAAATTGGATCACAAAGAGTTGGGCATGACTGCAAAATAATTAACAAGTTATATGACTCCACTGAAAAACACATTAAACAGCTACTTCATCCTGTGGAAATTTTGTCATTTGGATTATAACCATATTCTTCTTAATGTGTACCAAAGAAGAATAAAGACAAGAATTGAACACCAAGATCAAATTAAACTAATGGTTGAAAGAAATACTGAAAAATACCTTAGTTTTCTCCACGAAAAACATTATTGAGCTATGGAAAGATTAGTACTTCTTAGTAAAAAAGAGGAAGAGAATTGATAATTGTTCTCAGGTCACTCAATTAACAGTTTTAAATTTACATAAATACTTTTGGAACAAATAGACCTCATTTCAGGGAGCATTTATAATAAAAATAATAGATAGTGTTTATAAAGTGCTTTAAGGTTTGCAAAGTACCTCACATATGTTATCTCATTTGTGGCTGACAATTGGTATATGCCACTGGATTTATCAATTAAAGCTGAAAGTAGATTATCTCTAGCCAGAGACTATGAACCTTCTAAGCTTTGTCTTTGTTTTTCTAGTATTTTAGCACAGAGAAAATGTTTAATAAATGCTTCTTGATTGTCTTGTTATTTTTGTTGGTGGAATCCATGCAAAAATGGTCTAAAGACAAATTGCAATACTTTTGTTATTCTCTTATAATTCAAGTTCTATAGGCTGTTGATTATGTGAACAAAGTAATTGCTTTTTTTTGAAATTATTATTATTTTTTTAAATTTTTTTTTGCCTGCAATACACCCATAGGAATCAAATGATGTTTATTTTTTTAATAAAGCTTTTTATTTGCAAAACATATGAGTGACCTTTCAACATTGACCTTTGCAAAAAAAAAACTTTTTTTTTCCCAAGCTTTTCCTTTCCCTCCCCCCGCCCCCCACCCCTAGATGACAGGTAATCTAATACATGCTAGATAGGATAAATTATATGACAAATACAATACATGTATACATATCTATACAGTTATCTTACTGCACAAGAAACATCAGATCTAGAAAGAGAAGAAGAAAAAAAAAAACAACCTAAGAAGGAAAACAGAATGCATGGAAATATTCACAGAAAGCGTTAAAATGCTGTGTTGTGGTTCACTCTCAGTTCCCACAGGCCTCTCTCTGGATGTATATGACTATCTTCATCGCAGCACAACTGGTTTGAATCACATCATTGTTGAAGAGAACCATGAAATTTTGAAATTAAACGAGGGGGAGCTAGTTGGTGTAGTAGATAGAGTATCAGTCCTGAAGTCAGGAATTCAAATCTGGCCTCAGACACTTAACACCTCCTAGCTGTGTGATCCTGGGCAAGTCAGTTAACTCTAATTGCTTCAGGAAAAAAAGATTTTTTTTTAATTAAATGAGAGTATTGGAATTAAAAATCTTATGTTCTATATATAGTCTTTAGATAGATACTAGAAGTCAAAATTCCGATTTCCATTTGCATTGGCAAGCCAGATCTCCAGAGGACAGCTAGGTTCTAGGAGTGCCCCTGAAAGGCTGTGCAGCTCTTCTAATATTATCAGCTCAAGCTCCCATTTAGTGTGTTGTCCCCAATATTACCCATTATAGTTACTATCACAATTATGTATGTCACTGATTGACTTAGTGATTAATATCATAATATCACATAACAAATAACATCAATTATCCCTTACAAAGGTTTATGTGCTGAAAATATATGCCAAGATCTGAAATATGAAGCCTCTCCTTGCTCTCCCCAAAACTCCACTTATAAGGACTTACTCTTCCCTATATCCCCTTTGTCCCTGGCAAAAGAAGTGAGCTCAAACTTATGTTTGCTACAAAGCATTTGCCCCTCCTAAGCTCGTTTCTAAATGCAGTATACTATTGGATGATCTGTTCTCTTCATGAAAGGAATGGCATGTTGGCAACTAGGATGATTTATTGCCATAATGAGTTGATAGTTTATTTTTTTCCCTGAAGTAATTAGGGGTAAGTGACTTGCCTAGGTTCACACAGCTAGGAAGTGTTAATTGCATGAGATCAGATTTGAACTCAGGTCCTCCTGACTTCAGGGCTGGTGCTCTATCCACTGCCCCTTAGATGGTTTAGTTTCAATATCATGCTGGTACCTCACTGAGTTCAGTTGCTAGCAAACTCCATTATGGACTCCAGTTTCTGGACTTGCTGGAAATTTGCTCAGCTGACCTTTTAAAGTCCAGAAAGTCATAATTATCTTCAATATTCCTTCAATTAAGAGCAGGAAAGAATTGACACAACAGATAGAAGCAATAGCAGAGTTGTGTGCTTATTATAGACCATGGACTAGTTGGGGACTAAAATGCCTAAGGCCATACCCAGTTCCAACTTAGGAGCTGATCAAAAAGCCCCTCTTTGCCACAGAGTAAATGGACAGGAATCAGTCATGTTCCAAAGTCCATGAGAGGGATTGCTTCAGGCAGAACATGCTGCACATGCTAATAAGGACTGGGTACTTACTAGCCAGTCACCTACAACATAAAATCTCTTTGAAAGCTTCTTCAGGGCAACTCCAATTAAAGACCGGAAAATAGGAATGGCATGGACCTAGTTCTCCCAAATTTGAGTGTTTGGAAATGGAGCTGATAATTAATCTTGAAAAGAGCCAGGTACTAAAGTTTCCCTGTTCTATCTTTATGAAGGCAATGATTAGAGACATGGAAGATCCCCAGAGTATACCAACTCCCTAGCTAATAGTAAAAATACTTTAGCATAAGAGTTAAAGACAAAAAAATGCAATTGTCTTAGTCATATTAAATTCCATATTTTAAATTGTATCTTTCAGTTTAAAAATATGTAAGCAATATTAGATACGAAGAAATGAATAAAAATTGTGACCTCTTTCTCAGTAATTAATTAGCCCAGTCTCCTACTTCCTTTAGTATTATTTATTTAATAAACTGGAGAGACCTCCTTTCTCAATAATTACTCTTATTTCTATATATAGTAAATCCATTAATCTCTTATAATTCAATAAATATTAAGTTATTTAAAGATATAATTTATTGATAAAAGAAATACATGATAACAAATATATGATCATTTGCAATATTTTGGTTTTAATAAGAAATATTACATCCAAAGTCACCTGAAACCTTGACTAAATCAGCAATTTGCTTCTCTTCATTTGTGAAAATGAAGTATCATGCCATTTAGTTTCTTTAAAGACACTAAGTAATTTCAAAAATCCTCTTCATGGTACAGCTAGGTAGTTCAATGGATAGAATACTAGGCCTAGAATCAAGAGGACCTGAGTTCAAATCTAACCTCAAACTCCCCTGACACTTATTAGCTATGTGACTCTGGACAAGTCACTAAATCCCAGTGGTGGCCCCCCCTCAAGAATCCTCTTCATAAGATAAAAGTGAAGTAGCTTGATCAAAAAGGATTTCTCTACCTTCTTTTTCTCTTTCCAGCTTCTCTCTAGCCATGACAAGAAATAGTCTCAGTCTTTCTCAAGCTACCATTTTGTGTCTCTCCATAGTTTATCTCATAGATCTTCAAAGATCAAATGGGAAAAAATACCTTCTTTTCTTGACTTATAGAGAAGCAACCCATAGCAAGACATTTTCAACTGTATATTCTATCTGCCAGCACAAATTCCCTTTTCCACAATCTCATTTCGCTGTTAAAGATATAGTAATATTATCTATAGTTTCTTTGGAAGAGTTAAATGAAACTGGTGTTACATAGAGAATAGTTAAAAGAGATTTATTCCAGAGAGGAATAAAGAGGATGGGATTGCTTCAACAAGAACCATAGAAGGAACTTTTTTTTAATTAAGTCAGAAGGTACAAAAAGGTTTTTTTTAAGGATTATATAATTTTCCATGTAAAACAATACTACTACTTTTCTCCACTCCCTCTCTCTGGTCTGGATTTATATCAGGTAGCATCTTTGTATAGAGCAGGATAACCTATAGAGAGACAAATTCTCTGTAACAATGCATAATAAAATATTTGGAATGACTATTTTTAGAAAGTACATATACAAGCAGAGTCTTGAAGACACAATGTACAGCTCTGGGGATGTTTGCCTCCAACATACTTAGGCTGCTCATCACCTTCCCTGTTCCAGTTTTAAAATCCTGAGTCAAGTGCTAAAACAAACAAAGTCAACCTAATCTTATCTATTTTCGGTGGGGTGGTAGGGGATTATCATATCTTGACAAAAAACAAAAAGCAAAAAAACCCTACAAATAGTCCATTTAGAAGCATTTGTGGTAGGCAAAGAAGGGCTCAGATCCATTATACTCCTGCTTGCTGATCCAAATCTATTGGAAAGTGGAAAGAAAGCTCAGGATGGAACTTTCAATTCAGACAGAATTTTTGTGCTCAAGTAGGGCAACGATCTTGATTTTCATTGTGCTGAGGACTAGGGCTTGTCAGCGATACATGGTGATACCACCAGATAATTCAGTATTGTATACAAATCCTTACTGATTGTAGATTCTAAAATATTCTGTTCCTAAGATAATTGGAAGAGAGCTTCTGGGCACCTGGATTTCTTGTTGCCAATGGTGATAACCTGATCATCAGGGAGCTCATATTTCTTTTCCAGAGAAGAGCTAGAGGCAGCAGTGGCCATCTCCTGCTGGAAATCTGGGACTATGTATAACATAGTTTGATGTCACACACCCTTTCCCTCTCAAGTGCAGTAGTGAAACTGTACACTTCCTTGGTTAGACTTTGCATAAGGTAGCCCATCAAATCATGGTCAGCCAGATCCAGTTGCAAGATGGTATGAAGAAGGGCACAACCTTCATAAATGGGCACAATGTGGATCACATCCCTACCCAAGTCCATCATAATGCCAGTGAGACTCAATTCTGATGGGCATGACTATTTCCAACAAGAGTTCCAGTGATCTTGTGATTAAGAGAGCCATCTACACCCAGAAAGGAGACTATGCGAACAGAGTGTGGATCATCACACAACATTTTCACTCTTTTTGTTGTTGTTTGTTTACATTTTGTTTTCTTTCTCATTTTTTCCTTTTTTGATATAATTTTTCTTGTGCAACAAGATAATTGTATAAATATGTATACATATATTGAATTTAACATGTTTAACATATATTGGATTACTTGCCATCTATGGGAAGGGGTAGGAGGAAGGAGGGGAAAATTTGGAACACAAGGTTTTGCAAGGGTCAATGTTGAAAAATTATCTGTGCATATGTTTTGAAAATAAAAGCTTTAATAAAAAAAACATAATGCCAGTGGTACAACCAGAAATATACAGGGATATATAGTTTGGATGACAATGTACCTGGCTGGGGTATTGAAGGTCTCCAATACAATCTGTCATTTTTTCTCTTTTGGCTTTGGTGTTCTGTGGGGATTCTGTGAATAGCATGAAGTGCTCTTCAGAGGCCAAACAGAGCTCCTGTTTGGAGATGTTGGATGCCACTGGTTGGTGGTAGGGGAAACAAGTGTATATTGGTTGGAAGAGCTCAAAGCTACCCAAGTTGATATTCCTAAAGCACAATGTGATGATGTCACCACCTTCTAAATTCAATAAATTCCAATCTTTCCTATCAATTATAAAATTGATTTCAAATATAAATCATATCAAACAATCAAATATAAAATTTTCCGGCTTTTAAAACCCTTTATAACTTGGTTCCTTTCTACCTTTCCAGTGTTAGATTTTATTTTCCACATACTCTGATCCAGAAATACTGGCTTCCTTGCTGTCCCTTGATTAAGACACTCTGTTTACTGACTGAACATTTCCACTGGCTATCCCCTTTGCCTACAACTCTCTTCTTCATCATCTTGTGCCTTCTGACTTCTTTGATTTTCTTTAAATCTCAACTAAAATCCTACCTTCTGCAAGAGGCTCTTCCCAGTCCTACTTAATCATAGTGTCTCCCCTCTGAAGTGATGTCCAATTTATCCATATATAGTTTGTTTTTATGTGGTTGTCTGCATGTCATCTCCCCTATTGAACTGCAAGTCTTTTGAAAGTAGGGACCTTTTTTTGTCCTTGTGGTATTCCTACCTTTTAACACAATGCTTGGCATTTAGTAAAGTACCTAATAAATGCTTATTGACTTGACTTGATTTATGATGCAACTGTCCACTCTGAAGAGGCTGGGGAACTTGCTTTTGATAGAGTCACAATGATGAGTGATGGAAGTACCTTGAAGAGATTGTAGCATATGGAACTGGTTTGGGTCTATCAAATAGGTGGTTAATAGACTTCTTTGGCAATTTAGACAGTTTAAAAACAAAAAAATTAACTGTGTAGTCAGAACAGAGCTGAGAAGGTATTCAAAATGTTCTCATCCACTTTGCCCCTTCTCTTGGTATGTTCCTTCTACTTGGCTGACTTTTAACTTTGGTAGGATTTCCAGTGATAGAAGAGAAATAATGCTCAAGGAGAGCCCACCCCATGTAAGGCTGACATGCTCATGTAAAAAAATCTCATTTTGTTTTAGTGTCTGTCCTTCCCTTTTAGGTGATGGATACTGAAGATGGTTAAACACTTGTAAATCTGAAAAGATCAAGAAAGCAAGCTACCCAAAGTGAGGAAATCTAGGAGTGGTCTCTGTCAGATCTTGCAGCTAGCCTAGCACTGAAGTCCTGAAGAACAAGGGGTGGCCTTCACAGTAGCAGACATGAGGAGTCCCCATTGGGAACTAAACTTAGTGGAAGCAACTCTATCAAAAAATGGAGTTAAATCAGAGCCTACTCTCCTCAGGCACTGAGGTGGGATAGGGGAGAGTGCACTCTTGGAGTTTGGGGAAAATGTTTGCATTTTAATTTTTATTATTTATTGGAAGTAAATGTCGCTTTATAAAATTTAGTTGCCTGGTTAAGTAGGACAAGGTCCCTTCCTCATTGCAAGGATTAGGAATGCTCTGCCCTGGCAATCTGGAAAACTGTATAAAATTTTTCGGGCTTCTGTACCAGAGAAGTCTGACATTTTTTTTCTTTTATGTTATTATAAAATTTGGATTGAGTATTTGGTTATAGGCTGTTGTAACTGCCGGCCTTCTTGTGCAGTTTGAAGCTTCCTCAAACCCCCTACCACCACCAAATTCCCATTTAATTTCTTATGTTGATCTGCCATATATTGAAACTGCAATGGGGAAAGTCATCAAGTAGAAGAGAAAACCGTAATCATTGGTGGCTAACAATAAGAAGAACATACAATTCCAATTGAGGTTTGCTTTGATGGCATTAGCAGAAGATACTTCAATCCCTCAGGAAAGAGTGGGGTCAGAGAATACTGGCTATACAGAGAATATACAAATATAACATACACAATACAAAGAATACACATACACATACACAACCCATAGCATAGCCCATTGAATCCAAAGACTTTAACTACTAGGTTAAAGACTCATAATTTAACAAAAACATCTAGGAAAACTGAAAAATAAGTCTAGGACAAATTAGGCTTAGGTCAACATCCCACACTATGTACCACAAAAATCATCAAATGTATATATGATTTAGATATAAAATAGCATATCCTAAATAAATTAGAACAAGTAAGAAAATGCCATTGGTAACTATGGATAGAAAAAGAGTTCCTAATCAACAAGAGAAAGAAAGAATCACAGAAGATAAAATGGAAATGCTAATTATATAAAAATGAAAAATTTTTGCACAAATAAAACCAATGCAATTAAAACTAGGAGGGAAACAATTATTAAGGGAAAAAAATTTACAGCAATTTTTTTTTCTCCTGACAAAGGTTTGGATGGTCAAGGAATTGATTCTAATAGAATAACCAGAATTTTTCCAACAAATACACAAAAATAATAGCTACTGCCTAGTAAATAAATGGTCAAAGTATAAGAACAGTCAATTTTCAAAGGAAGAAATCCAAGCTATCAATATCATATGAAAAAAATGTTCCTAAGAGAAAAGCAAATTCCACCTCACATCCATTAAATCACCAAATCTGACCAAAAGAAGAAAAGGAAAATTGTCAGAGTAGCTGGGGAAAACAGTACCACTGGTAAACTTGTGAGCTGATCCAACTATTTTTGAAAGTAATTTAGAACTACATCCCAGAAGTCACTAAACTAGATGTACCTTTTGATCCAGAAATAAAACTACTAAGCTTTACCCCAAAGAGATAAAGGAAAGTATATGTTCATCTAGGTGGCACAGTGCATAGAGCATCAGCCCTGAAGTCGGGAGGACCTGAGTTCAAATGTGATCTCAGACACTTACCACTTCCTAGTTGTGTGACTCTGAGCAAGTCACTTAATCCCAATTGCCTCAGCAAAAAATATATATATATAAATAAATAAAAGTATATGTATAAAAATCTTTGTAGCAGTTCTTGTAGCAAAGAATGGAAACAATGGCAAAACTCATTTAGAATATGATTGGGAAAAGTATGGTATATGAAAGAAATGAAATATTATTAAGATACAAGAAATGAGGAAATGAATAATTGGCAGAGAAATCTGAGAAAACTTGTGTATGAAGTAATGAAAAATAAAGTGAGTAGAACCTGGGGAATGATTTATACATAACAATAACACTATTGAAAAAGACTCTAATAAGACTTAATTCTATTCAAGACCACCCATATTTCCAAAGGACTGATGATGAAACATGCTACCTAGGGAGCAAGACAGAGGTGAGGAACACAAGGTATAAACAGATAGGCATTTTCAAATCTGGATAATTGAGAGGTTGCTTACTTGACTATATTTATTTGTAAGAAGCTTCTTTTCTTTTTCTTTTTTTTTTCACCAATAAGGAGGGATTGGTAAGCAGTGGGAAGTTGGCAATAGTTTGTCGGAAAGGAAAAAAGAAAAAGAAAAGAGGGCCTTTGAAGCATGTGTAAAAAAAAAAAAGATATAGAGATAACAAAAAGAAAACCAGAAGGTAACATAGACAAGCAAAACAACTTTAAATTGAGTTTATTATCTATTTTTAAAAGGGTGTTTTTCATGATAGAGATTCATGTTTTCACAATACAATTCTTTTCTTTTTGGCTTTGTGCATGGAGATTCTAATTTATTTGGTGTTTGTTAATTTCATAAAATAAAAGTTAAATTAAAAATGTATTATTAGCTGGGAATTAAAAGTAGTCTTTGATTATTTAAAAAGTCTGGTATGCTTCAGCTATGTGAGGGTGAGAACCCAAATCATGCTAAAAGTTGTTAGAAAGAAGTAGAAGACTGCATGTACTTGAGCTTTGTTTTTTTTCCTTTTCCTTATATTTTGTTATTAATTGTTGTGATCATAGAGTAAAAAGCAAATTAACTATTCCAAGTTTTATTTTCATAAATAAGTATTTAGTTTGGTTTATCTGTAACATTGGTATATAATTTCCCTAAGACTTCTTAGTTATAAATAATATTTGAAGAGTACATGAAAGGCTTATAAAACACTTTATTTAAATTACTTCACTCAATCCTTACAACAATTTCATGAGTGAAGTGCTATTAAAACCACCCCCATTTTGAAGATTAGGAAACTGATTTAATTTTATGGGTATACACCTAAGAAATATCATCAACAGGATTTGAATGCAAATCATTCTGGACACTCAGTACAGCATTCTTTCAACTACATCATGCTGCATTATACTACCATCTTCCATACTATGTCTGAAGAATAGAATATACAGATATCCCAAAGAACAATGGGAAGAAACATGGGAGATATAAGCAAGCTTCAGCATATTACCTAGTATGACTTATACATAAGAATGATGGGGAAAGATATTATCCTGAAAATATATGACCAGAAATGGAGAGTATAGGAAAAGCAAAGAATAACAGATGGACAACCCAAGAGCTGGAATGGTACCCATGGAATGGCTAAAGACACCAGGGAGGCCTCTAATAAATTATATAGAACATCTTAGGAGTTTTTATGGGAGGGAATGAACTGAGATGTCATGAGAAAACATGAATGGGTTGTAGCCTGTTTGTTGAATCAACATAGTCTTAGTTGTTAGTCTTAAGTTGTTGGCCCAGATCCACTGAGTTTTGCTCCTCTAATCATCATCACTCATGTAAAGAATCATAAGATAATAATATTATGATGATACAATTAATTAATCATAATTCAAGGGAGCTTGAAAATTATCTAGTTTAATTCGCTCAGTCAAACAGCAAGCATTTATTAAGGGCTAACTATATACTATAAAACATCGGAGATATATAGACAAAAAAGGCAAAACCTCACCAAGCTTAAGTGACTTATTTAAGATCATAAAGGTAATAAGTGGCAGAGTTGGGATATTAACTTAGGTTCTGTGATTTCAGGTTCATACTGACTCCACAACTTACCACTTGGTGCCCATAATCAAGGGAAAGGTAAATAACAGAGGTTGCTCTAAGACTTAGCACAAAGTCTTAAGAATAACAATGCTGCGATAAAAAAAGAGGGGGGCAATTTTGAAAGTAGAAAGAAGAGGAAGAAGCAAAAAATAGAAGGGTACAGAGAGGATGGGGAAAACAATAGAGGAGAAGCAAATAGGATAAAGGAAAAATATCTGACAATTTCCCTGCCAAAATAATACTTCTTTAATACTTTGGAAGACTTATGACTTAATCAGTGTGGGTGCTCTCTATGCTAACCCTTCTCTGTATACTTTAGCAAATGTCTTCATAATTCTTATAGAAAAAAAAATTCATCATCTGAAAACCAACCTTCTGGTCATTTGCCCTTTAGCAATCAGCTATACTGATTCTCAGATGATAATCATCTAGTTCATTACCAATTCTATTCTCCTTCCTATCTTGATAGGACTTTCCATAATTTGTAGTCCTCTACTATAGCCTTTGAGATGCCAGGGTCATTCAGCATGTTGTGACAAAGCAAAGCAGTAGAATTTCAGTGTAGGTGAAAATAGCACAGATGGCCTTTAATTCTTTAAATAAACATTCCCCAATAATCTTAAAATCTCTTTTGCTTACCTCAAATGTTCACTGAAAGTGTTTCAAAGAAACCAAATGGCTTGGCTAGAGTCACATTAGAGAAATCATGTAAAGCAAAAGAGAGCAAAGAATTGAGTACCTGAAGGTAAACTGATTGCATGTAGAAGGGTTGTCATTAATGTCTTCAATGATGAAGGTTATCTGAGTGCGGTTCTCCTGACCCCCTTTGGGTCTATCCTTCACAAGAACTTCCAGAAGGATGTTCGGATTCTGTTTCAATTTACCAGCATCTCGATTTACCCTACTGGCTATTTGAATGGAACCAGTCACTAGTCAGATAGGAGACAAAGGTAAGAACTTGCCCTTTTGAAGAGGAAGAAAGAATAGTTACATAGGTGCTTAACTAGACTTTATAAGCTCAAAAAATTAGGAATAAGATTTTATATAACAGTGACCTATGATAGGATGGGATTGGTTTTCATCAATTTTGGAAGCTCATCAGACCAAAGATGTAGTGTTAGCAGGGCCATCTAGCCCAGCTCCTTCATTTTATGGATAAGGAATCTTAGACTCAGATCAGTTAAATGATTAGTCCAAGCTCACAGCAGAGAACCAGTAACTGGGAGAAGTTTCAAACTAAAGTCTTTCTAATTCAAATCCAGTGCTTTTTACAGTGTTAGAAGGCATGTTCCTTGAGAGCACAAATTAGTGTTGTAGTGTTCAATCACTTTCTTCATTCCCCATTTAGGGTTTTCTTGGCAAAGTTACTGGAAAAAATTGCTATTTCCTTCTCCAGCTTATTTTACAGATAAGGAAACTGAGGCAAATGGGGTTAAGTAACTTGCCAAGGATCACACAACTAATAAGTGTTTTAAGACCATATTTGAACTCAGAAAGATGAGACTTTCTGATTCCAAGCCCAGTGCTCTGGCTATCATACCATCCAGCTGTCCTAAATTAATTATTGATAATAAGTCATGTCTGACTCTTTGTGACCCCATTTGGGGTTTTCTTGGCAAAGATAATGAAGTGGTTTGTCAATTCCTTCTCCAGCTCATTTTACAGAAGAGGAAACTGAGGCAAATGGGGTTAAGTGATTTGCCAAGGGTCACACAACTAATAAGTGTCTTGAGACCATATTTGAACTGAGAAAGATGAGACTTTCTGATTCCAAGCCCAATGCTCTGGCTATCATACCATCCAGCTGTCCTAAATTAATTATTGATAACAAGTCATGTATGACTTTTTGTGACCTTATTTGGGGTTTTCTTGGCAAAGATAATGAAGTGGTTTGTCAATTCCTTCTCCAGCTCATTTTACAGATGAATATCTGAGGCTGGATTTGAACTCAAGTCCTCCAGACTCCAGGATCGGCATTCCACTGTATCACCTAGCTGTCCCTCCCAAATTAGTATTTCAGAATATTTAAATTAATTGTTAGAGAGAATTGAGATTGTAATAGGACTGGGCTAGATGAGATGGGGCTGATGTGTAATAAGTGTAGACATCTTGTGTAGATATAATAAGTGTATATATAATAGGTGTATTGATGTATATGTATACATCAATAGATGTATATATAATAGATGTAAGTGTATAAATAATAGATATAAGTGTAGATATCATGTTGTCAATGATTAGCTATAATCACACCTTACATTTATCTAGCACTCTAAGATTTGCCATTCAGCTGAAGGCATCTAGGTGAGCAGTGGATAGAGTACCATACTATTTCCCATTGTACCATATTGTTTTCTCTGCCAATGCAAATTGGCATCTTTCCTGCAACTTCTTTAAGGTCTTTAAGACCTTACTTTTTTCACCGAGAAGTTAAGTGAATTGCCTAGGATTACAGAACCAGTATATGTCAGAGACAAACTTGAACCCAGATCTTGGCTACCCATCTACTATGCTAAATACAGTGTAAGGAGGAAGGGGCAGGAAAAGGATGAAGGGAGGGAAGTCATGACTAAATATGGCCACAAGAGCTTTCCCTCTTATTATAGGATATCTTGGTCCCATAGAGGACCATTGGTCAATGTGATCCTGTGCAATATTGTACCATAATAATAATAATGATCCCAGTTCTCAGACAAGTTTAAAGAATATGTGCATATTTAACTGTTGCATAATAATAATAATAATAGTCCCAGTTTTCTAACAAATTTAAACCACATGTTCAAATTTAACTATTGTTTAAGTAAATTAAGTAAGCTCTACAAATTTCCATTGTACTATGCAGTTTCCAGAGGTGGACAACTACTGCTGCTCCCTCTTCCCCTTCCTCATCCTTTTAAGAAAAAGTGTGTGCAAAAAGGGCAAAGTGCACACAGCCCCCAAAACTACAGAGTAAGTGCCTTATTGTTCTACTAAGGTAGCTCATATATAAGCCTATAGGCTTATGCAAAGAAAGTCATCTGAAAGAGAATGCCTTTCTTGTAATATAGAAGCATTTTATTTAACCCTTTTCCTGTGACATGGCCAGGTATACTCTTGTAAAGGGAAGAGCAGAACCCAATAAAACATTGGATTTACAGTGCTTCTTTTTATTTATTTATTTTTTTGGCTGAGGCAATTGGGGTTAAGTGACTTGCCTAAGGTCACACAACTAGGGAATGTTAAGTGTCTGAGACCAGATTTGAACTCAGGTCTTCCTGACTTCAGGGCTGGTGCTCTATCCACTGAGCCATCTAGCTGCCCCTATAGTGCTTCTTACAAAGATATCAAAGTGCTATTTCATCCACTAATTCATCTGTAACAATACCTCACATTTGCCCAGGTGTGTGTGTGTGTGTGTGTCTGTGTGTGTGTATCTCCATCTAATATTCTTTAACTGGTTCCTCAAAAAAAAAAAGGTAAATTAACATTGTAGAGAGAAAAACAACAACAACAACAATACAAATCCCCATTGCAGAGGTCAATTAGTTCCATAGCAACAGTGTTATAAATAGAAGATGTTTCTTGGGATACCAAATTTGTATTATAGACTTTAAAATTAATTGTTACAGAGAATTGAGACTGTAATAGGGCTGGGCTGGACAAAGCTGCCTGAGTGTCTAATAAATGTAAATAGCTGGCAAACCAATTTTATCAGAGAATAACCATAATCATATCTCACATTTATAGGTTTGCCAAGGGCTTTATATATGTCTGGAGGCACCTGGATGAGACAGTGAAAAGACTTGGAGTCAGGAAAGTCTGAATCCAAATCTGGCTTCAGTTACCTGGACAAATTGCTTAATTTACAAACTCAGTTTCCTTATTTGTAAAATGTAAATAATAAGATCACATTTCTCAAGGTTGTGATGAGCATAAAAAAAAGATATTTGTAATATGCTTTACCAACTTTAAAACATTAGTAAATGCTAGCTATATATATGTGTATATGTATATATATATATGTGTGTGTGTGTGTGAATGTGTACACATACACACATATACACACGCATATGAAATTTATTCCTTACAATAAATTTATGAGGCAAGATCTATTATTTTCCCATTTTGTAGAAGAATTGTAGCTCATAGCCTCAGACTAGAAGACTGATGAGTGTAAAAAAGGTATTCACATGACCAAATC
The DNA here is from genome assembly GCA_023553655.1 of Myrmecobius fasciatus. Classification (NCBI taxonomy): domain Eukaryota; kingdom Metazoa; phylum Chordata; class Mammalia; order Dasyuromorphia; family Myrmecobiidae; genus Myrmecobius; species Myrmecobius fasciatus. Next base: position 26,544 of record JAJPUD010011113.1, on the reverse strand, counting down.
AAAAGATGCATATGGCAGGTTCTGTATGTATGTATGTCTTACACTGGTTTATTATGAAATACTCATTGGGGGTGGTGATTTCATAGAGCAGCCTGCCCGTAAAATCTTCATCATCAGGATCCTTGGCCGTGACGTTGGCTACAATAGTCCCAGGGCTCAGCTCCTCTGGAATTCTGCAAACTTTTATTGAGCTGAAACACACACAAAAAAGCAGAAAAGCAAGTCAGTAATTGGAGGAGGTGATGATCTAGATTAATAAGTTGAGAGAAAACGAGGTCAGTTTTCATATTCTCTCCTCCATCTAATCTCTGGATGTGATTCTCTGGAATTTCCCAGGGAATTCTTCTGAAGATCAACCCAGAAGGGCTATGGATGCTGCTGTGGATGACTTGTAGCAAGGTAACTACAGAGCTGCATCTGAGAAACTGAAATCCAGTTGTGGGAAACAATTAAGATTTTAAACATAATAATGGGAATCTATTTAAAATAAACAGCAACAACAGCAAAAGCAAATCCTGAAAGGCAGGGAATGTCTTGGTAATACCAATCAGCACCCTGATTTATCTGGATTATAATCTCATGAAGTGTGAACACATTTCAGAATTTTATGTAATTAGTACTTTGGTCCTATTGCATTCAAGTTTGTTTTTTTAATTCTGAAATTAAACACCAAAGAGGGAAAATGGGAATTTGTGTGTGTGTGTGTGTGTGTGTGTTTTATACTGCTCCCTTATGAAGTTAAGCGACTTAATGCATAGCGTGCTGGACTTGGAGTAAGGAAGGAGTGCAAGTTCTACTTCATATGCTAGTTTCCTCATGTATAAAATGGAAGTAATAATAATAGCTATTTCACTGATTGTTGGGAGGATGAAATGAGATAATTAAACTCATGGAAATTAATGAGTAAAGCAAGAAGTTTTATTCCAACACATAGGGAGAATATTAGTCAAGGGAGTGAAGTATGATCTAGGAATTCACAAAAAAGGTGAATAGAGCTGTAGAGTGGTCCAACATGAGCAAATCTTTTCCAGAAGCAATGGTAATTAACGGCTTGGTTCTAAGAGCAAGAGATGGAAAAGAGGGGATTGAAGAAGGATGGGGGACTCAGGAAGCAGAACAGCCAGGGTAAAGAAGAGGACTCATGATCACAGGGAATCAGCTCTTCCCTAGTAGGGACTCTGAAAGTGGAGCAAGATGGGTAGAGTTGGGAGAGCCCTGCATGCAAGCTCTGACTCTCCCTCACACCTGGCTATGAGACCCTGAGCAAGTAACTTCTAGGTACCCCATTAGCAAACTGCTATCAGCTATAGCACAGACTTTTACATGATAAGTCCTTAATAAATGTTTGTTTGAATTGAATTGGATAATGCATGGCTCCATAAAATAAACAACAGCAACACCCTAAAGAATTTCTACTTTTTAGGACTTGATAGACCCTGCCAAAACATGCAGCTGTTTGCAAACATGTTTGCTCTTGCATGGGCAGAGCATCTGGGCAACTGACAGCCTCATCATTTTCCATCTGGATGATTGGATGTCATCTAAAGAAAACCTCTGCTAGTTTCTTTTCCTAAACCTAAAAGGAGAGCAATGAAGAAGGTTCTTGACACATCTCAAGGGTGAGGAAACACCCGACCAAGGTGCTGCTATCTGTGAATTGTAGTGTGAGTCAATCACTTAAGGGACAATTTAGTATGAGCCAAGAATCTTTACAAATTCTGTCTCCTATGAACTCTGAAAACCCACTCCCTTTCCCCTTCAAGATCCTGTTAACCTGATTTTCTACTTCCCTGATTAGAGCAGAGCAGCAAAATGCACTTGATTCAAGTCACACTTCACCTTTGGGTTGTTTGTGCGTCAGCAGTGATGTACGGTGACAGTTTCTGACCCTGCATCCAGTCTTTGATGTCACAACCTATTTATAAATAGGCCATGCTGTGTGCTCAGAGATGTGGGGTGTCAGCTAAAATCCCTATTTTTCTAGATTTCATCCAGGAACCAGCACTAATGTGTTGTTTGCTTCCTTCTGGGAGATACTTGATACTGTCCCAACTAAGCTTAGAGCAGGTAAATTTTTCACCATCCAGGTATCAAAAAGTTTCATATTTAGGGTATGTATGCTAAGCTATAAGACTGAAATGTCAAGTTAAAGTAGAGGTCACAGAATTATAAGTGGAGAATTTAAAGGGATTGTCCAATTTAACACTATCATTTTACAGACCAGGAAGGTTAACTGATTTGTCCAAAGTCACACAGGTAAGCATCAGAAGGATTAGACGTGGGCATGGGAAGGAGAAATTAATTCTGTTTATAATTAAGGGATATGATAATTTTCAGATATCCTGGATGGCTCTGTAACAAAAGATTATGTAGTTGCTAAGGCATCTCAGTAATAAGAAGTGATATATATATAGTGTGTACATACATATAACATATGTATATATAAAGGTATATACATATATATCTTTATTTTTATATATGTATATATGAGGTGTTTTAAAGTTTGCAAAGTATTTTACTTTCATAACTTCATTTGAGTCTCCCAACAGCCTCATGAAATATTATAAATATCATCCCCGTTTTATAGATGAGGAAACAGGGTAGCAAAGTTAAGTGACTTTGCCCATAATCACAGAACCATTAAATAACAAAAGTGGGATTCAGCATAATAGGTAAATAGGTGTAAAACCATCAACCCCTCGGACATTGAAGGTCAATGTGCCCAAGGTCATCCAGAGAAAAAGAGGCTAAGGCAGGATCCATCCCTTGGTCCTGACTCCAAAGCTCATCTTCTTTCCATTATGCTACAATCTCTCTCAATTTCCTGTTTCCAAGTCCAGCACTCTATCCCCTTATACCAGGCTGCCTTTCATCTTCTATTGGCTTTATTCACATCTGTAAATGTAGTTAAACTGAGCAACTGTTTTTCACATTTTCCTAGTGACTAATTCATTTTTTGCATGTGTTTTGGGGGACCAAAGAGACAGGCAATAAAAGATACTGTGCCTCTGTAGCCAAATAACAAAAGTATACTAGGGTAGAACTTCAAAGATGAAATAAGAAAGATCAGAGTATGTAATGGTGACTATACCCACTGGGTTAAGCCATCAAATAAAATTATATACTTTCCCCATTACCCAAAAATAGACACCAGGCCTTCCTCACCACAGGGAACCATCCCAACATCTTTTTCCCAAAAAGGCAGGGGAATGAAAAAATATAAAAGCCTGGATCCGGAACTAATTGATGAGAGAGACAGAAAGACAGAGACAGAAAAACAGACAGAGTCAGAGAGAAAGACACACAGAGAGAAACAGAGAAACTGAAAAATCAGTCATTGCTTTCTTGTCTTTCCCTTAGGATAAAGATCAGCAAGCATGAAAGCCCTTTGAAATTGTGCCTCTCCACTTTCCCACTTCAGTGAGGGATCCCTTAATCTCTTGCAAAGAACCAGAATAGGAGAAGGGGTGAGCTTTGGGCTTACCTGGTAAAGTAAGGACTTTCATCGTTAACATTTATGATGTTTATTAGGAATGTTCTTGTGGTTTTAAGCTCTCCACTGTCCTCTACTTCTACATCAATCACATAACTGTCAGGAAGAAAGAAACCGTTCAGATGTTCGATAATTGTGAAAAGTGGAGTGAGAGGGAATGGTGAGAAATGACCCTCTTCCTTTCCCTCAATTGCCAAGGGATGCTTCTCAAAACAACAAAAGAGCCCCAGAGATAAAAATGAAAGCTAAAATGGCAGAATTGGAAGGGACCTCAGAAGCCATGTAGTCCAAAATCCTTATTTTATGAACTAGGAAATAGATTTAAGTGACCTGCTCAGGGTCACACAGATAGAAAATGGCAATGAGGTACTCAAGCTCAGATCCTAGGACTCCTAATTCAGTGCTTTTTGATAAGATTTGAGCAAGAGATACAATCAGGAGAAATTGCCCATTCTTCTTCCATCTCTTCAAGACTCTTTCTCTATCTCTTTTCCTTTTCTTTTTTTCTTTCCCCCTGAGTCACTTGTACTTTAGAATCTTACCTGCAACCATATTATGTAGACTGTGTCTCTATTCCTTTAATCACAAAGTAGAGTGAAGACCTGAAGTTAAATTCAGCTGATTTAAGAGCTCCACCCTGCCCTTTCCCAATCACTTTTACTGAGGCTATTGGACATTTGCAGCAATCAAAACTGAGTCAGTGTAAAGGCAGTCCTCCCCTGCCATTTTTTATTTTCAGGATGGAGGGAAGAAGGATGATAAGATGGAAGGAATGGGTAGACTCCTCAACTGTGCTTTCCATGTTTAAACACTATCTGCATGGAGAGCAGGAGGGAAACAGAGTACTGAAAGTTACACAAATTCTCCCCTCTTGGAAAGCCTTTATCCATAAAGTTTCCTCCATCAGTAATTGTGTTCCCTCCTATCTTCACAGATGCATCCAAACAACTGTAAAAGAAAGGGCATTGGCCAGTTCCTACCTGTTGTTTCCTGCTTCAAAATCAAATGTTGTTGTGGAGAATAGGATGCCATTTGTAGAGACACTGAAGTACTTCAAGGGAGAGATCACGGAAAACTAAAAAAAAAAATTTTGAGTGAGAGGTAGTGTCTCTTTTCACCAAAAGAGTATTTGTCTAGCAGTGACTGTAAACCAGTGACTGAAAAAATACTCTTGGTCAATAGAACACTTGGTTGGTTTTTTTTTTTTTTTTGAATGATCTCCCAAAATAGAAATTCTAGGACTTAATAGTTTCTTGGCTAGGAGCTGTCAGGATCTGCCAGATGCATGGAGGCTCTGCCCTGGGAAGGAAGCCATTGGCTCTTCCAACAGTGGGACAGCTATAAAAGGTGTCCAGTCTGAGAAAGACCTTGCTTCAATTGAAAACCCCTTTGTTTCTGGCACGCTGTGACTACTTCTGTTTTCCTGCATACATACCTGGCTTTGCCCCCATTCACTGCCTTGGCTTCATCTTTTGTGTGTGCTTCCTGGCTCTGATCTGTATACTTTGGCCTTCCTGAGTTCTAGCTTGTCACTCCATCTCAAGGACAGCCCAGCATGAGAGGGACACCCTGGCTCGTGAGCCGGTACACAAGGGACCAAGCCAAGGAAAATACAAAGCCCCACCATCTGTCAGCGCTTGGTAAAATTCACCCATAGCTCCAGACAGGGCCTTAATATGTGGACCAAATAATCTGATTCTGGCTGTAGTCACTACTCACTAACCAGGGGTTTCTAGTACAGTTATTGGACTACTCAACTCAGTTCCCAGTGGGAGAAAAGAGAGAATGCACAGAAAATAGAATGAAAAGGTCCTTTGAGGTCATCTTAAAGTTTTTAACCTCTGTTTTTGACAGTGACACTTCATAATGCCAAAAAGAATAATTCCAGCAGTTAGGAATAGATAGAGGAAAGATCATAGGCTATAGAATTGGGAGGGACCTTGGAGTTCAGTTAGTCCAAGGGTTCCTAATCCAAGGTCCACGAACTTGTTTTACCAAAAAAAAAAAAAAAAAAAAACTTTACTGACTGCATTTCAATATAAATAGTTTCCTTTGTTAATCCACATATTTTATTTTATGCATTTAAAAACATTGTTCTGAGGAGACCCTAGGTTTCAGTCAGATTGCCAGAAAGATTCCTAACACACACAAAAAAGTTAAGAATATCTGAACTAAGTCCCTAGCTGGTGTAGTGGATAGAGTACCAGCCCTGAAGTTGGGAGGACTTGAGTTCAAATTTGACCTCAGATACTTAACACTTCCTAGCTGTGTGACCCATAGGCAAGTCACTTGATCTCAATTGCCTCAGGAAAAAAAAAGCATAACTTGAACTAGTCCTTCCCTTTATTTGATAAGTAAGAAAGTTTGAAAGCCCAAAAAGTTAAGAGATTTGCCCATGGAAATGCAGATAATAAACACAGAACTAAGATGTAAACTTAGAACCTCTGATCATTAAAAAAAATCTTTATCATGTGGCCTGCTTATTTATCTGCATGAAATTTCTTTGAAAGTTCCTTATACACATAATTTTTCCGTACATCCCCTACTCCTTGTTTCATCTAGTAAAACCTGAGCACAGTTGAGAAGCAAATAATGATAACAGTCTGAATGAAATTCATCCTCTTATTTAAATCCTGAGCCTTGGACAAAAATTTTGCAAAGCCCCCCACCATCTGACATCAGACTCGTTTACACAGTTTCTTAGATTAAAGAGGAAACTCCAGTGGAGTAAATAAAAAAAGAAATTGGTGATATTTGGGGATAGATAGTAGATGAAAGGCTTGGATTTGAGTCCCAGATCTGCTGCTCATTATATCTGTGACTTCAAGGGATCAATCAATAAATACATTTTTATTAACCAGGCATTTGGTACTTAGCACTGGGGATAAAAGGACAAAAATGAAAAGTCACAATCTTTCCAATCTTGTTTCTTCATTTGTAAAGTGGGGTGATATAACCTGTCCCATCTAAATCAATCAATAAGACTTTTTAAAGCAAATATTCTGTGCCGGACACTGTTAGGTGCTGAAGGATACAGTGAGAAAAGTGAAATAGTCCCTTCTCTACAGAAGCTTAAATTATATCACTAGAAAATAGCATGTACACAAATGCATGTGCACATACACACATACAAGGACACTTGGGAGACAGGCACTAGGTACTGGTGGATCAGGAAAGGCTTCAGGTAGGAAGCGATATTTAAGATGAGCTTTGAGGGTAACTCAGGAACCCATGAGGTAGAGATGAGAAGGGTCTGTATACCAAGTATAAGATACAACTAGTAAAATGGCATGTATTGTCATAATGTGAAGAACAGTGAGAAGACCAGTTTAAAGAATGCACAAAAGAAATTAATCTACAATAAAGCTAGATTGTTAGATTGGAGTCAAGTTGCAAAGGGTTTGAAATGCCAAGCAGAGATGTTTGTATTTGATTCTAATTGATACGAAACCTCTGGGATTTGCTAGTCAGGGCAATGGCTTGGTCAGACCTGTGATTTGGTAATATCCTTCAGCAGCTGAATGGAGGAAGGAAGGGAAAGGGGAGAAGCTGGAAGCAGAGGCCATTTGGAATGTTATTGTAATCAGCCAGGCAGGAGAGTGTCTGATCTAGAGTGGTGATGGCATGAGTGGAAAGAAGGGGAAGAGATTTAAGAGACGTCATGAAGGCAGAAATGACCAGCTTTGGCAACTGATTGGGTAAGGGACAGTGAGGAATCCAAGATGATTCTGAAGTTGCAAATCTGGATGACTGGAGGGATGATGGTACCTGATACAGAAAAGTCCAGAAAAGTAGTTCGTTTAAGTTACATTTTGAATATTTTGAAATGGAGATGCTTAAAAGAATTCAGTTCAGAATATCAAGTAGATAATAGAACTGGAACAGGAATGAGATTAAGATATATAGATCTAGGAGGAATCTTCCCAAAGAAGAAAACTAAACATGTGGAATTGATCAGGGGAACAAGAAACATTATATTAATAGAATACATACTATACACAAAGTCAAGGCAAATGTCTTCCTTCTTGTCCCCCCTCTTCACATTCACACACATACTCCCATTCACATTCCTATGTTGAAATAGCTTCAATATCTAAGACCTCAAATTTCCTTTTTGGGAAAAAGAAAACATACATAATATATACATATGTATGTATGTATGTGTGCTTATGTATATGTGTAAATATACACACAATACATTTGGGTGTATTTATATATTTGTTCCTAATAATGCTTTATTAGTGTAGGAAATTTTCTTCAGTCTCACCTTTGACAATAAATTTAGCAAGAGTGTATAGTGATGGCCTAGAGAAAGAGTTAAGAATGCAGATTTTTGTTTTCAGAGCTGTAACTAGGCTGGGCTAACTGGGGCTTTGCCCCAGGGCACCAAAATTTAGAGGTTTCTGACAGAACTTACACTTCTTCAGCAGGTGGAAAAAGCTGAGTTTAGCACCAAGTTAGCAAGAATAATTGCTTAAAATAGGAAGCTACCAGATGCTTCCACCCCCTGGCTGCCACATCCTGGCAGAATTCTTTCTGCCTTCTATCAGGTACCAGCCTCAATATGTTCTGGGGTGTCTACCTCCTCTCTTCCCTGACCCTTCCCCTATATCTACTTCTGAATTTGTCTTAAAAAATTGACTTGGGGAGGGGGGAGCATGTCATGTTGCTTGTCCTGACTTATAATGTGAAGCTTGCCCTAGGTGAAAAATGATAGTTAAGGATAGTTAAGGATCTAAGTTTTTTTTTTTTTTTTATGGTCCACTTTCCCCATACTTCAATTTATTTAAGGTCAAGCTTATTTCTTTCATCCCTGAATCTATTTGCTGTGTCAATGGAAATGGCTTCCTTTGTACAGAGACAAAAAGAGAAATGACAGACTCAAAATATTGTGCAGCATGGACATTTGCCAGTAAATCCATACAGCTTTCTGAACATTCTGGCATTCTCCATTTTTAAAGGCTTGTTTAACCAAAGCAGTTCCCCTGATATTCATTCTTCGAAAACAGAAATTAAATAGATTGGAAAGCAATCCCAAGTCCCCCTCTTAGCCTAATACATTTAACTGCATTTGCGGAGAAAGTCGCTGAGTAATCAGATCAATTCCCTTAACAAATTCTTGTCAAATGGCCTCTCCAGTTTCCCTGCTGGGAATATTGCTTTACCAGCCACCCAATGTTTCTACATTTGCAGTCCTTTATTATAGCTGTGGTTTGCTCAGCCACTCAAAGGCTTCAGTTTGGGAGACAAAGAGTCAGCATTTCCTGCCCTGATCACCCTTCATTGAATAGTTGGTCTCAGAGGGGAGTTGAGATAAGTCGTGCCCCAGTTTCCTGAAATGTCAGGATCCCCAGAGGAGCCAGGCTCTCTCTGTCTTAAAGTTTGGGCCCTAAACAGCAAACAGATACTTCTTAGGACTCCAACTGTATGTTTCCATTTTAAAATAGGATGTCCCAATCCTTTGGGTTTTTTTTAAATTATTATTATTATTTCTCACTTTAATCAGAACACTGCTTTTGTTTAAAGCTTTTTTTTTCCTTATCCACAATAGGGTTGTAAAAATTTGGAAATGTTGCAACAGCCTCCTTTCTTGCAGAATTCCCACAAATGAAACCGAAGGAGAATTTTGAGGGCAGGGCAAACTGCCATCTTAGAGTTTGCAAGAGATAAGATAGGAATTCTGAGCATATTTTTTCTATTCCCCAGAGATTTGGGGAGAATGAATTTCAAAGATTTCAGCAAAAATATTAATATTAATAGGATTCCATGGTCTGAGATGCTACAAGTCAACTCAAGAAGAAGAGGAGGCTGTAGAGAAGAAAATTCTAATGTCTTCTTTACATTTGTTTAACCAAAGCAGTTCCCCTGATGGGAAGAAAAGGAGGTGTCTAAAAAAGACAATTGTGCTTTTCACAGATCAGCAACAGCTTAGACTTTCAAAGGGCATGTACATACTATAGTAGTTATGTAATAAGCATCATAAGCAAAATGAGGTGTGAGAAATAAACAAGCATTTATTAAGTGCCTACTATACGCCAGATGCTTTACAAATCTTTGGTTTGACTCTTGCTACAACTCTGAGGAGTACATACTATAATTATTCCCATTTTATAGATAAAGTAACTGAGGTAAAGGGCTGTCAAGTGTCTTACTCAGGTTCATAGAGACAGAGGCCATATTTGAACTCAGGTTTTCCTGACTCCAGTCCCATTGCTCTATCCACTGCTCCACCTAGCTGCTTTGAGCAAGAGGCTAGGGCAATGACTTGCTCAAGTTCCAGGATGGGTCTCTATAATATTTAGAAATAA
>JAJPUD010011113.1:0-16643 GCA_023553655.1 Myrmecobius fasciatus | reverse complement strand
TGACTTGCTCAAGTTCCAGGATGGGTCTCTATAATATTTAGAAATAACCTTGGAGATATAGGAGGATAAGGGATAGAGAAAGGAGACAGCAATAGGCTTGCTGAAGAAGAAGGGAAAATTGAAGGAAAGAAGAGAAGGATGGAAGAAAGGAAGGAAGGAAGGAAGGAAGGAAGGAAGGAAGGAAGGAAGGAAGGAAGGAAGGAAGGAAGGAAGGAAGGAAGGAAGGAAGAAAGAGAGGGAGGGAGGGAGGAAGGAAGGAAGGAAGGAAGGAAGGAAGGAAGGAAGGAAGGAAGGAAGGAAGGAAGGAAGGAAGGAAGAAAGAGAGGGAGGGAGGGAGGAAGGGAGGGAGGAGAGAGGGAGGGAGGGAGGGAGGAAAGGAAGGAGGGAGGGAGGAAAGAGGGAGGGAAGGGAAGAAAGAAAAAAGGAAGGAAAGGGAAGGAAGGAAAGAAGAGGGAAGGAAGGAGGGAGGGAATGAAGAGAAAGAAAGAAAGAGAAACAGAGAGAGAGACAGAGGAGAGAGGAGAGAGAGAGAAAGAGAAAAAAATTACTTTCTTAAAATGGCATAAACTCCAAACCATAAGTAGGAAGCAGTTAACTAACATCTTCACTAAGCATTTCTTTTGGAGTTAGTATATTACATGGAATAGTCATGGTTTTCTCAATTATTCTTGCATGAGTATTATTGATTAGTTATGCTATTGAGGCACCATTAATCAGAAGAAGAAGAAGAAGAAGAAGAAGAAGAAGAAGAAGAAGAAGAAGAAATAAAATGGATGTATTTTTTTTAATTACACAGACTAGATCAGTAGGAAGGCCAGAAGGAAATATCAACAAGTAGGAAATCTTTGAAAGTTACACACTGAATATGTTTTCTCAGAAGAGAAAAGCCAACTATACCCAGTGGAGATTCATAGTTTCAAGAGCAGTTCTCTTTCCCTGTCTTACTTTGTATACAATACTGCTCATTTTGTTTCATGTTTATTAAATTCAAAATAGAAAAAGACCTTTAAAAAAAAGAAAGAAAGAAAGAAAGAACCTTGCGAGTTTTAGCAATTAGTTTCATTTGTTATTTTAATTAAAGAAATACAGGAGAAGACAGGGCCTTGAAGTGAAAGCTGAGAAGGATTGAATGGACACCATCTCCCAGGAGGCCATGGAAAAGTCAAAGTAGCAGGGTATATGTCAAGGTTATCAGATGCCCTGATAACAATTGTCCTAATTTTTTAAAAAGGGAAGAGAATGCAGCCTTTAAACTATGGGCCAGTAAACTTAAGTTTAATCTCTGGTAAACAAGAACAACAACAAAATCCCAACTAGAATTTGTTATTAAAGGGGTAATTATTGAACATGAGATCACAGGATCGTAGATTTAGAGTTGGAAGAGACCTCAAGAGCCACTGAGTACAAACTTCTAATTTTATAAATGATCTAGAAAAGCAAATGGTGATCAAAGGAATCAGTATGGCTTCCTCAAGAACAGGTTAGGCTAATTCCAATAGACTTGTGATGGAAAATGTCATTCGCATGTATAAAGAGAAGTAAGGAGACTGAATGTGGATCAAAGGCTAGGACTTTTCACCTGTTTTGTTATTGTTGTTTGCTTGCTTTTTCTTTTTCCTTTCTTTCTTGTGTTTTTTCCCTTTTTTAAATGAGTTTTATCACACAACATTACAAATATGGAAATGTGTTTAAAAGAATTGCTCATGTTTAACCTTTATCAGATTGTTTGCTATCTTGGGGAGGAGGAAGCAGGAAAAAGAGGAAGAAAAATTTAGAACACAAGATTTTGCAAAGGTGAATATCGAGACCTTTGCATGTATTTGGAAAAATAAAATACTATTTTAAAAAAAAAAAGAAAGTGAAGAATGAACAACAAAAACAACAACAAAGAATGTTAGGCTAGATGGCCCTTATTTCCTTCTTTTGCTAAGATTATTAAATTGATAGATCAGAGTCAAAATTTGAATGCTGGTCCTCTGATTCTGAATATATTGGGATTTTTCTGCTTTATCATAGCAATTTCCTTGGGAATTGCTAAGGAGATTTGGAAGTGAACACTGGGAAAAGAGTTTAAGTTGATGTAATTTAAGAGTTATTAAAGGAATTTTATGCTCAAAGTAACAGAACAGTACTACTGAAGTATTTGACACCACTACTATAACTTGTAGCTGGCCATAAATTAAATTAGACAGAATCTGCCAAAAATAGTAACAATCATGTGGAAAAACTCCTAGTTGGGATCCTTTCTTTTTAGAGATGAACTTGGATACACTTTAAGCTAATAACAAAATATCTTTTGTACTTAAAAATTAGGATGATCATCTGGAGAAACTCCTAGCTGGGATCTTTTTTTTTTTTTTTTTTTTTTTTTTTGAGATAGACTTGCAAATAGTTTAAACTAGTAAAAACAAGGTATGTCGTTTGTATTTGGAAATTGTTATCATTTGGAGAAACTCTTTGTTGGGATTTTTTCTTTTTTTCTTTTAAACAGTTTAAGGTAGTAACAAGATATAGCATTTATACTTAGGAATTTTTTTAATACTTTTTTTGCTGAGGCAATTGGGGTTAAGTGACTTGCCCAGGGTCACATATCTAAGAACTATTAAGTGTCTGAAGTTGGATTTGAACTCAGATCCTCTTGACTCCAAAGCCAGCACTGTGCCTTCTAGCTGCCTGCCCCTTTAATACTTTCTTAAAATGTCCAAAACAATCCTAATAGACTTTGGACAGAAAATATTATTTGCATCCAAAAAAAGAACTAAGGATACTGAATGTAAATCAACACATGCTATGTTCACTTCTTTTTATCTCTCCCATGGTTTTTCCCTTTGCTCTGATTTTTCTCTCCCAACATGATTCATAAAGCAATGTGTATTAAAAATAAATTTACTAGAAAAAATACTTTCTTAAAATGGCATAAATTACAAACCATAAGTAGGAAGCAGTTAACTAACATCTTCACTAAGCATTTCTTTTGGAGTTAGTATATTATATGGAATAGTCATGGTTTTCTCAATTATTCTTGCCTGAGTACTATTGATTAGTTATGCTATTGAGGCACCATTAATCAGTCTCCTGGTGGCAGCTACCTTAGGTAAAGGCAGAATGCTGTAAGAAATTATTATTTTTTAATTTCTAGAAAATACCCCATATATATATATAAACCCATTTAAAACATAACACCCAATTGGCCAATTATTCATACTGATTGAGAAGACTGGTTTATAGATAAGCTTTTGGCTTGGGGGGAATATGACTGGTTTTGTAGCACTTACAAGGGTGTAACTTCAAGCTAATAAGATTGATTTGTATTCCCTGAGAGACACTGCCTAGATGATGAAAAGGGCATGAGGGGAGGGAGAGGAGGAAAATGAGGGGGGATTCAAAATATATTAGGGATTTGGATTTGCTAGAGTGAAGATGGCAGAGGAAGCAGTAAATTGCCGTAATTCTCCCATACTCACCTTCAAATAACCATAAAAATAGCCCCTCAAAACAAATTCTGGAACAGCAGAACCAGCAAGAAGATGGAGAGAAATAATCTTTTAGCCCAAGAAACTTGGGAGATCCCCAAGAAAGGTCTATCTCCCTTAGGCAAAAGGGGAATGCATTCTCCAACAAGTAGAATCCCAATAAGGCAGCAGCAAGCCCTACCTCAGCAAACTAGTGGGATATCCTGAACCCCAGTGAAGTAGAGCAGGCAAATAGCAATGCCAAGACCCCCCATGTGCCTCAGCACATGGTAAACAGGCAGCCATCACTGGCCAGACAGTCATGTACTTCAATGTGGCCCTGAGGAAATACAGAAACACCCTACTGGCCTCAGCACATACCAGACACCAGCATTAGGATCCAGGCTTAGCACTAGGTAAGCTAGTAGACCCCTACAGCTTCCAGCAACATCATTTACCTTCCTCCACTGTCATGAGGGCTCCCTGTGGGCTTCAGGCCAACATCAATACAAAACTAGATAAATAGCAAGAGCCGATAGCCCCTGACAGAAGAAACTTGAGACAGTGTCCCTTCCACCTTGGGAACAGAGTTCAAATTTAAAAGAAATTAATAAAGGCCAAAGAAGATGAGCAAAATACAACAAAAAAGAATCTGACCTTAGAAACTTATTATGGTGACAGGAGATATCAAACCTAAAACTCAGAAGAGGGCAATAATCCCAGAATACATACAGCCAAAACCTCAAAGAGAAGTGGGACATGGTCTCAAGCCCAGGGGAAAAAACTCATAGAAAAGTTCAAAAGGAAGAATTTAAAAATCATAATAAAGAGATAGAAGAAAAACTGGGGAAAGAAATGGTAGTGATACAAGAGAATTATAGGAGAAAAGTCAACAGGTCAGAAAAAGAAAACATTTAAAAAGGAGAATTGGTCAAATAGAAAAGAAGATACAACAATCTATTGAAGAAAACAACTCCTTAAAAAGTACAATTGGCCAAATGAAAAAGTAAGTACAAAAGCTAATTGAGGAAAACAACTCCTTAAAAGTTAGAATTCGGCAAGTGGAAGCTAATGACTACATGAGACATCAAGAATCAATCAAGTTAATTCAAAAGAAGAAAAAAATAGAAGAAAAGGTAAAATACCTCACTGGACTGATCTGGAAAATAGATCCAGGAGACACAATGTTAGAACCACTGGAATATCTGAAAGTCATAATTAAGAGGACCTAGACAGCATCTTTCAAAAAAGTTATCAAGGTAGATAGAAGCAAAATACTGGTGAGGAGGGAAAGGATGAAAGGAAAGAATACAAACAGGAGGAAAAATAGAATGGAGGGAAATACAAAGTTAGTAATGATAACTTATGAATGTGAATGGGATGAACTCTCCCATAAAATGGAAGCAGAGAAAAAAGTGGATCAAAAACTACAGTCCTTTATCAGAACCATTAAATGTAAAGATGATTTCCCATTTAGATGCTTCTCTCCTAATCTTGTCTGCATTTGTTTTGTTTGTACAGAAACTTTTTAACTTAATATAGTCAAAATTATCCATCTGGTGTTCAATTAGGAGTTCCAAGTCTTCTTTGGACATAAATTTGTTCCACCTCCACAGGTCTGAGAGATAAACTATATTACGTTCCTCTAACTTGCTTACAAAGTCCCTCTTTATATCTAGATCATGAACCCATTTAGATCTTATCTTGGTATGTGGTGTTAGGTATGGGTCAAGCCCTAATTTCTTCCACACTAGTTTCCAATTTTCCCAGCAGTTTTTGCCAAATAGAGAGTATTTATCCCAAAAGCTGTGGTCTTTGGGTTTATCGAACACTAGATTGTTAAGGTTAATGCCTAGGTTGTCCTGATAACCTATCCTGTGCCACTGATCCACTGCTCTATTTCTTATCCAGTACCAAACGGTTTTGATGACCGCTGCTTTATAATATAGTTTTAGATCTGGTACAGCAAGGCCACCTTCATCTGGCTTTTTTTTCATTAATCCCCTTGAAATCCTTGACCTTTTGTTCTTCCAAATGAACTTTGCTACTATTTTTTCTAGATCTGTAAAATAATTTCTTGGGAGTTTGATTGGTATGGCACTAAATAAGTAGATTAGTTTGGGTAGTATTGTCATTTTTATTATGTTTGCTCTGCCTACCCATGAGCACTTAATATTTTTCCAATTGATTAGGTCTGATTTTATTTGTGTGGAAAGTGTTTTGTAATTTAGTTCGTATAGTTTCTGACTTTTCCTTGGCAGATAGATTCCCAAATATTTTATCCTATCATCTGCTATTTGGAATGGAATTTCTTTTTGTATCTCCTGCTGCTGAACTTTGTTGGTAATTTATAAAAATGCTGATGATTTATGTGGATTAATTTTGAATCCTGCAACTTTGCCAAAGTTGTGAATTGTTTCTAGTAGTTTTTTAGTTGAATCTCTAGGGTTCTCTAAGTATACCATCATGTCATCTGCAAAGAGTGATAATTTGGTTTCTTCATTACCTACTCTGATTCCTTTTATCTCTTTTTCTTCTCTTATTGCTAAAGCTAACATTTCTAATACAATATTAAATAGTAATGGTGACAGTGGGCAGCCTTGTTTCACTCCTGATCTTATTGGGAATGATTTTAGTTTGTCTCCATTACATATGATGCTTGCTGATGGTTTTAAATAGATGCTGCTGATCGTTTTAAGGAAAAGCCCATTTATTCCTATACTCTCTAGTGTTTTTAATAGGAAAGGGTGTTGGATTTTGTCAAAGGCTTTTTCTGCATCTATTGAGATAATCATATGGTTTTTGTTAATTTGGTTATTAATATAATTAATTATGCTGATAGTTACATTTAATGGTTCTGATAAAGGCCTCATTTCTAAAATATATAGAGAATTGTCTCATATATATAAGAATTCAAGCCACTCTTCAATAGATAAGTGGTCAAGGGATATGAACAGACAATTTTCAGATGATGAAATTAAAACCATCTCTAGTCATATGAAAAGTTGCTCAAAATCACTATTGATCAGAGAAATGCAAATTAAGACAACTCTGAGATACCACTATACACCTGTCAGATTGGCTAAAATGACAGGAAAAGATAACGATGAATGTTGGAGGGGATGTGGGAGGGCTGGGACACTAATACATTGTTGGTGGAACTGTGAATGGATCCAACCATTCTGGAGAGCAATTTGGAGCTATGCTCAAAAAGTTGTCAAACTGTGCATACCCTTTGACCCAGCAGTGTTTCTACTGGGCCTATATCCCAAAGAGATCTTAGAGGAGGGAAAGGGACCCACATGTGCAAGAATGTTTGTGGCAGCCCTTTTTGTAGTGGCTAGAAACTGGAAACTGAAGGGATGCCCATCAATTGGAGAGTGGCTGAATAAATTATGGTATATGAATGTTATGGAATATTATTGTTCTGTAAGAAACGACCAGCAGGACGATTTCAGAGAGGCCTGGAGAGACTTTCATGAACTGATGCTGAGTGAAACTAGCAGAACCAGGAGATCATCATGCACAGCAACAACAGTATTACATGATGATCAATTCTGATGGACATGGATCTCTACAATAAAGAATTGTCTCAAACCAGTTCCAGTTGTTCACTGAAGAAAACCATATACACCCAGAAAGAGGGACATGAAATATGGACCACAACGTAACATTTTCATGATCTCTATTGACATTTGCTTGCATTGTGTTGCCTTTCTCTGATTCTTTTTTTCTTGTAGATAGGATTTTTCTTGCATAACTTCTCAAGCATTTCAACATTATTAACATGTAGTGAACTTCCTGCCATCTAGGGGAGGGGAGGGGACTGGGGGTAAAATTTGTATTGGAAAGCTTTGTAAAGATCAAGGTTGGGGAACTACCCATACATATGTTATACAAATAAAAAGCTTAAATAAAAAAAAAACTACAGTCCTACAATATGTTGTTTACAAGAAACATTTGAAGCAGAGATATACAGAATAAAGGTAAAGGGCTAGAGCAGAATCTATTGTGCTTCAGCTGAAGCAAAAAAAGCAGGCATAGCAATCCTGATCTCAAACAAAGCAAAAATAGACCTAATTAAAAGAATAAGGAAAGAAACTATATCTTGCTAAAACATGCTGTAGACAATGAAGTAATATCAATACTAAACATATTTGCACCAAGTGGAAGACCAGCCAAATTCATAAAGGAGAAGTCAAGTGAGTTACAGTTTTATGACCAAAGAAGAGATTAAAAACATATTATGAAATATAAAATAGATATTTTTGATTATAATAAATTAAAATATTTTTGCACAAATAAAAGCAACACAACCAGTTTAGAAGGAAAGCAGAAAGTTGGGAAATAATCTTTACACCAAGTGTCTCTGATAAAACTTCATTTGTCAAATAGAGCACTGAATTTATAAGAATACAAGCCATTTTCCAATTCATAAGTTTCCAGATGAAGAAATCAAAGCTATCTCTGGGCATATGAAAAAATGCTTTAGAGAAATGTAAATTAAAACAACTCTGAGTTACCACCTCAACCTACCAGATTGACTAAAATGACAAATTTGGAACTAAGCCCAAAAGGCAACCAAAATGTGCATACCCTTTGATCTAGCAATACCACTACTAAGTCTATACCACAAAGAGATCATAAAAGGCAGGGAAGGACCTACATGTGCCAAAATACTTATAGCAGCTCTTTTCATGGTAGCAAAATATTGGAAATTGAGAGGATATCCATCAATTGGGGAATAGCTGAACAAGCCATGGTATATGAATGTAATGAAATACTATTTTGCATTAAGAAATAATGAACAGAGAGGCAGCTAGGTACTAGCCCTGAAGTCAGGAGGACCTGAGTTCAAATCTAGCCTCAGACACTTAACATTTCCTAGCTGTGTAACCCTGAGAAAGAAAGAGAGAGAGAGAGAAAGAGAGAGAAAGAGAGAGAGAGAGAGAGAGAGAGAGAGAGAGAGAGAGAGAGAGAAAGAGAGAGAGAGAGAGAGAGAGTACAAGCAGGTTTCAAAAAAAAATTTGGAAAGATTTGTATGAGCTGATGCAAAGTGAAATGAGTAGAACCAAGAAAACATTGTACACAGTATCAGCAACATTATATGATCTACTATGATTCAGCTCTTCTCAGCAATGCAGTGAACCAAGAAAAGAGCAAAGGATTCACAAAGGAAAAAGCTATCCATAATGCAGTTAAAAATAGACTTTGGATGCATATTGAAGTATACTTTTTCATTTACTTTTTTGTGTTTTTTATCTGTTTCTTTTTTTGGAATTGTAACTAATATGGAAATATAGTATATGCATAACCTATATCAAATTGTTTACTATTTTATGAAAAGGGGAGGGAAGAGAGGGAGAGAGAGAAATTTGGAATTCAAAATCTTACAAAAATGAATGACAAAAATCTTGACATGTAGTTGTGAGAAAATAAAATACTATTTTAGTGTACACACACACATACATATAAATATATATATATATGTACCTACACACATACATATATTTTGGGTACATGGATAAAATTAGAAAACAGATAATCTGCATGTGTACCACTTTTATAACTGAATATTGATTACTCTATTTGCTCATTTCCTTCCTCCTTCCTCCAGCCTTTACTTTCTCTTCCTCTTTTTTGGCAAAGATCAAGAAATAACTATTCTTTTCCAAAATTCCCCCTTTTATTTCATTCCCTTTTTCCTTTTTTTCCCCTGATTTCCTTCTTTGAAATAACAGTCCTGGCTGCCAGGAGAGACTCCTCAGAGACTTTGAAGACATGAATTGGTTTCACAGTTGGAGACAAGAGTGATTTACTGCAGCAATTCCTCAATTAAAGTGTTTTCTCTTCCACAGTGATTGGATCCCTCCATTAGAGAATGAATGCCTTTTGCAGAAGGTAAAATGTGCTTCGTCCTCCCTTGCAGACAAAGGATTAAGTCAGAGAAACAATTGCCTAGAGAACTGGCTGGACTGGTAGGAGGGGTAAGGAGCAAGAGAGAGAGGGAAAAAGGCATTCACTCTTCCCTTCTTATCCAACTGGTTTATTTGTTTGTTTTTATGTCTCCTTTCTCTCTCCCTCCCACTTCCCTTGAACTGGCTGTGAACAATGGAAAGAATCCCAAGTGAGAGGTCAAACATCCAAAACTAGAGAGACCTCGAAGGCCATCTAATCCAAATTCCTCATTTTACACATAAGAAAATATAGAGATCTTAAGTCACTTGGCTAAGTTTACAGACAAGTACCAAGACCAACTCCATTGATTTGTACAAACACTTATTTAATACCTACTATGCTATACCCAGAGAGAGGACTGTGGGAACTGAGTGTGGATCACAACATAACATTCTCTCTCTTTTTATTGTTGCTTGCTTACATTTTGTTTTCTTATTCATTTTCTTTCCTTTTTGATCTGATTTTTCTTGTGCAGCAAGAAAACTGTATAAATATCTTTACATATATTGAATTTAACATATATTTTAACATGTATAACAATATATTGGATTGCTTGCCATCTAGGGGAGGGGTTGGGGAGAAGAAGGGAAAAAATTAGAACACAAAGCTATGTAAAGGTCAATGTTGAAAAATTATCCAGGCATATGTTTTGAAAATAAAAAGCTTTAATAATAATAATAATAATAATAATAATAATAAAACACCTACTGTGGGATGAGAAGCCTCGAATAATGGAGAGAGGGGTAACCTGGAGCCCAGAAAAATTTCAATTCAATCCACCTCTGACACACAATGGGTGGATGATTCAAGTCACTTCACAAGGCTCTGAGTGACTTTCTAAGACTTTAATGGAAGATGCTGGCTCACATTAACAAAAGGAGTTTCCTCACTCAGGAGGAGTTCCCTACATCTTTGAAAATACAAATTTAGCCCTTATGAACACAGTATTATACTATTTACTGAAAAGATAACAAATTCTGGCTGATAATCCCTGATACCATATATCTTACAGTCTAAGGGGCAGATAAGATAGAAATATGCATAACTGTCATATATGACGTTACATGACAAATACATTGGAAAGAATATGGTAGTATCATAGATCAGCTAGAATACTAAGGTCTAGAGAAAGGGAGTTATTAGTAAGTAATAGAGCTGACATTTGAATCCAGGTTCTGTGACTCCAAATCCAGGTTGTTGTTTTTTTCTCTACTATAGGGCTTCTTTAACTTCTTCCACTCACAATCCCTTTTCCTCCTGAGAAATTTTTATGTAAATCTGGGTACATAGGTATGTAAAATAGGCATACAAATCAAACATGTACTGATAATAAATCATAATTTCATGGCATCCACATTCAGTTACAAGCAAACCATAGTTTAAGAAGCTGGTCTCTACTGCACATTACTGCTCCCTGAGTGAAGTCCTAGGGGAGCCACCTAGGCAGATTGAAGAATAGTTCAGAAATGCTGCTGGCAGAAGAGGAAAAAGACTTAGGGTATTTTTCAATTCCCTTCTCAGGCAAATAAAGGCATTGGACTAAATGTTCTCTGAGTTCCCATTTAGTCCTAACAATCTATGATTTCTTTGTCATTGACTTAGCATCTTTTGTTTTTCCTAGGAGTCATAAGAATAGTCCTCCTCTAAAATGGAAACAGAATTTGTTTTTCTATAGAAATCAGAGAGCCACAGCATCTTGGAAAATTCAGTTTTTCACATCTTACATTTCCATCCATGGTCCATTCAACAATCAGACAAAATTATTGCCAGTTTTGAGAGATCTATAGTCAAACAACTCCATGCCTATGTTTTATTTACTTCACTTTTACAAGTTTCATAAAACTTTGATCCCCAGGGTGGGAACTAGGGGGAAGCTACAGGTTGGAACATGTTCTAAAGCTTGCTACAAGTGCTCTTACTTTGGGACTGATCCCAATAATAACACACACACCCCCATGCTGGGCCAAGTTGGGTGTGGGATTTGATGGCAAACTACATAGTATATTTCATTCTCCCTCCTTTTCCCCTCCATTTTATAATGACCAAAAAAAGTCAAAAATTAATATCTGGCCACTACACACCTGTCAGATTGGCTAAAATGACAGGAAAGGATAATGACAGGTGTTGGAGGGGATGTGGGAAGGCTGGGACACTGATGCATTGTTGGTGGAACTGTGAACAGATCCAGCCATTCTGGAGAGCAATTTGGAGCTATGCTCAAAAAGTTATCAAGCTGTGTATACCCTTTGACCCAGCAGTGTTTCTATTGGGCTTATATCCCAAAGAGATCTTAGAGGAGGGAAAGGGCCCCACATGTGCAAGAATGTTTGTGGGAGCCCTTTTTGTAGTGGCTAGAAACTGGAAACTGAATGGATGCCCATCAATTGGAGAATGGCTGAATAAATTATGGTATATGAATATTATGGAATATTATTGTTCTGTAAGAAACGACCAGCAGGATGATTTCAGAGAGGCCTGGAGAGACTTGCAGGAACTGATGCTGAGTGAAATCAGCAGAACCAGGAGATCATTATACACAGCAACAACACTACTATATGACGATCAATTCTGATGGACATGGCTCTCTTCAACAATGAAATGTTTCGAACCAGTTCCAATTGTTCACTGAAGAAAGCCACATACACCCAGAGAGAGGGATATGAATGTGGACCACAACATAACATTGTCATGTTCTCTATTGATGTTTGCTTGCATTATGTTTCCTTTCTCAGATTTTTTTTTCTTGTAGATCTGATTTTTCTTGCACAGCAAGATAACTGTGAAAATATGTATACATATATTCAATTTGTCAAGTATTTTAATATAATTAACATGTAGTGGATATCCTGCCATCTAGGGGAGGAGTGGGAACCAGGGGGGAAAAATTTGTAACAGAAAGCTTTGCAAGGGTCAGTGTTGAAAAATTACCCATACATATGTTTTGCAAATAAAAAGCTTTAATAAAATGAAAAAAATTAATATCTGGGCATGTCTGAAAAGGGAGTGGGGGAAGTTATAAAAAAAAGGCAACATGCAGATCTAAAGGACACATATAGAAGGAGGGAAGAAGTAGGAAAACCATTTTGCTATAGGGTTTAAAGGCTAATTGTATGCATATATGAGGTTTTAAAAAATCTCATCTTTATAGGTTTTGCTTTTATATCATATTTAATTCTAAAAATGTCCCTCTCCCTCCCATGTGAATGAAGCAAGTCTTCCTCTGTTTGTATCCAAAACACTTGGCACAGTGCCTAGAATATGATAGATGTTTAATAAATGTTTATCAATTGATGATTGAAAAAAGGAAATAATAATATTAATAATAACACCAACTATGTGCCAGACACCATACTAAGCACTTGATTAATATTTTTTTTCATTAGATTCTCACAACAACCTGAGAGATCCATGCTATTTTTATCTTCATGTTACAGAGAAGGAAACTGAGGCAGAGAAGTTAGTGTGACTTGTCCCAGAGTCACAAAGCTAGTCTCAGATCAGTTTTGAATTCAGGGCTTCCTGACTCCAGACTGGGAACTCAATCCACTGCACTAGCTAGCTGAAAAAGATTTGTATCAGCTAAGTATTGAGAAAATATTCATATCCATAATCCTCCCCCCATTCTGCAAAGAGGGGAGAGAGGTATTTTTTTTCAACTCTTGGGGGATCTAAACTTGGTTATTTGCATGTAAGGTTTTGGCAAGGGAGAAAACTTTGGATATTTGATCAAAGGATATGAACAATCAATTCTCTGAAGTAGAATGGTAAATAAACTATTAACAATCAGATGAAAGATGAAAGAACACTCCAAATCATTAATAATTGGAAAGACACAAATGGAAGAAACCCAGAAATTTCACTGAATGCCCAGCAAATTGGCAAAGATGATAAAAGATGAGAATAGTAAATGTTGGAGAGGTCAACACCATCTTCATTTTAATAAGACCACTTACCGTGAGGGGCTTATTCTCAGGATCAATTGCCTCCATCTGGTAAATGGGTCCAGGGCTTGTTCCTTCCAAAATATAGAGCTCTACAGCTACATAGGAGTTCAAAGTATAACAACATTTAAAGATATAAAGCTAATACATTATTCTGATGTACTTAAATACAAATAAGAAACCAAAGTTTCCCAGGTATAGCCTAAATTATCAAACCCAAGGAATCAGTATGTAATTAGAAAGATGTAGCTTGGCACTGATTTAGTGAGCTGGATCTTGAGTCTGGAGGACCCGGGTTAAACTCCCTTTGCTATGTGACTGAGCAAGTTGCTTAATTTCTGTACATGTCAGAGAACTCTACTAAACTGCAGAAAGGTTATGATCTGAATCAATCAGTTGACAGAGTTCTCAAGCTAACAAAATATTGGCATTTGAAAAAATACTCTATTTACAGGGTACACTCAAACAAATTATAGGGAATCCTACACTGCTGGCTCAGAAGGTTTTTCAGAGCTGGTGTACTAAATTCCCTTTTCCCTGTCTACCAGCAGAGACTGAGGGAAAGTACAAATCACTAAAAGATCACCTTTAGAAGCTTTTTAGCATAAGGTTTTACTGTCTCCAAAAAATCCTGTTTTAAAATGTAAAAATACCCTTAGGAATTCTTACACTTTAAATGATTTTTCAGCTAATTTGTGATTTTTTTTAAACAATGTAAGAATTAGCTAAGAGCCTCTCAGCTCATGTCTGGCATGGGAAAAGGGCTCTTGGAAGAGGGAAAAGATTAATTTTGAGAGGGAAGATGGGATGATATCTAAGAATACTTCATAATTGAACCTGACTGCTATACTCTGTCTATTGCTTCTTTGGGTAGGTCAGTTGTTTGGGTTTGTTTTTTTTTAACAACACAAAAGCAAAGAAAGGGAAGAGGGACTAATAGCTGGAGAAAGGTGGTTATTATTTTATTTTTCTGTCTGTCCAGCAGCTGCCTTCTCTGCTGAAAACATCTGCTTCTTTAATCATTTTTATCCATCTCCCAGAAGCCCAACATTATTCTCTGTTCTACAGCACAGATACACCATATCTTACTTCCTTTTGCCAAGTTGTCTAGAAACAGAGGAGGCTCGTTAACATCTTTTAACTGAACAGTCAAGAGTCCCAGGTCCATTGCACCAGCTTCATCTTTAACATAAACTTGCAATTGAAACCTATGTGGCACTGTTTCAAAATCAAGTGGAGTTTTCCCAGTGGTGACTACCTGAAAAACAAAACAAAAGTTCTTAGTGGGACTATGAAAAAAAGGGGGGGAGGTTTAGAAATAGAAGTTTTGAAATGAGATCTTTTCAAGGAGTCAATAATGAATGGTTTGGGAATGATCTTTTCCTTGAATGTCAAAGGGCCCATTCTTAATTAGTATCATCCATTTCAAAGAGCCCTGATTCAAAGAACATTCATGTTTGAATAGGGTGACCACAATGGCACACAGTTGAAGGAAATTCTGAGGGAGCCCTTATAGCATAATAAATAAGTAGACCGAGAGTCAACTTCACAGTTAAGATCTGGACTCATGTCTCCCACAGATGTGTAATCCTGGGTAAATTATTCACCCTCTCTTTAGAAGCTGGAAGACCTAAGTGAAAATGCAACCTCAGAAATGTACTAGCCTGCACAAATCACTTTATTTCTATTTGCCTCAGTTTCTTCAACTGGAAAATGGAGAGAATAATAGCACCTACCTCCCAGGGTTATTGTGAGGATCAAATGAGATAATATCATTGAGGTGTTTCAAAAGGTGCGTGGCACATAAAAAGAATTTAATAAATATTTATTTCTCCCTCACTCTCTTTATCCTTAACAATTTTTAAGACTAAAAGTTGCAAAGTAGATGCTAACCTGCACCAGGAGAAGGACTCTCCTCCCTGGGATTTCCCTATACCAATGAAATCACAGGTCTGATTCCCCTTTCTCTTCCCCAAAACAGCATTATAGAGTAAGTGCCACAGTGAATAGCTAAAAGTTATAAATTCAAGCACTGTGGAAAAGTCATTTATTTTCCCTGAAATTACCTTAATTTTCTTGTCTGTAAAACTAAAATGGATATAAAATTTAATTGGAGGGAGTAGAAAGTAGACTAGATTGTTTTGGGAAATGGCACAATACTTTCAATCATCTAAAGATATTCCTTCATAGCAGGTGACACTAATGCCAGCATTCTATTAGTTTGGGTTCAATATTTGCATGAAATGAGTCATTTACAAGTTATTGAACAATTAACAAAGGGATGTTTACTTTGCCTTAACACAGTTAGGATAAGCACCAAATATCCAATGGAACTTAGCATCCTCAGATGTGGTCCCCCAATTTCCACATAGAAATGTGCCTCCTTCTCAGGATGGATTATGGTGAGCATTTTTTAAAATATGGAGTTAAACAAATGTTATATTGTTATTATTATCGAATACTTGTAAGAAGTGATGTAGAAATATGAAAGAAATAAGAATTAGGGTCCTTCTCCTTGAAGAGCTTATACTCTCTTTGGGGAGAGAAAATATACTTATGTGAAATCAATAAAGAATCACATAACTAGGAGCTAGATTGTCAGTGTAGTGTAAACTTGTTGTTCAGTCATTCAGTCATGTATGTGACTTTTTGTGGATCACATGTACTATTTTTTCCATGGAGTTTTCTTGGCAAAGATACTGGAATGGTTTGCCATTTTCTTCTCATGTGGAATACTTTTTTATAATTTGGTCAGAGCTATCCACCATGACCTGTCCATCTTGGGTAACATAGCACAGCAGAGTTCATAGTTTCATTGAACTCTGCAAACCCCTTTGCCACAAAAAGGCAGTGATCCAGGGCAGGGCTTTTTTTTTAGGCAAACAGTAACATAGCAAATAAGTGTCTGTGAATAGATTTAAATCCAGGTCTTCCCATCTCAGTGATCTAACCATTTCATCACCTAGCTGCTAGTGTTGTAGACTAAAGGACCATAAAAATTCAAAGAATAAAAAGTTCACTGTAAGCTGGGGTCAGTCTGTCAAGACTTCATAGGAGAAGTGAACCTTGACATTGGCTTTGAAGAAAGTGTAATATCCTTAAGATTTGGTTAAAAGGAGTGAAGCACTATGGAAGGAGAGAAGGAGAGGGAAGGTAAGAGCCAAGGCACAGAGGTGGAGATGAGCATGGATGGAGTATTGGGGAGGAAGAACTAATTGGATTGAAGTATTTAAGTGAAAAAAAAAAGGGACTTCATTTGTTCTTTGAAGGAAGAGGCTTTCAATTGTCACAG
>JAJPUD010011112.1:9087-56513 GCA_023553655.1 Myrmecobius fasciatus | reverse complement strand
TAGTAGTAGTAGTAGTAGTAGTAGTAGTAGTAGTAGTAGTAGTAGTAAGAGTAGTAGTAGTGGTGGTGGTGGTGGTAGTTCTTGTTAGTGGTAGTAGTGATAATGGTAAGTGATAATAGTAACAGTGAGAGTAGTAATAGTAGTAGCAGTAGCTAGTTTTTATATACCTTTTATATAGAGTTGTATTATTTGCAAAATATTTTGCAAATATTATCTCATTTGATCCTTACAACAACCCTGGACTATAGGAGCTATTATTATTGTGCCTGTTTTGCAGATGAACACAAAATACTTAAGCATAAATTAATGGGATAAGCTATATGATCTACACAGATCAAAAGTCATGGAAGCATAGAAGACATGCAATGTTATTGTTCAGTCATGTCAGTTGGGTCTGATTCTTTGTGATGTCATTTGGGATTTTCTTGGCAATTAGTGGAAATTATAAACTCTTTCCTTCTCCAGCTCATTTTATAGATGAACAAACAGGCAAATAGAGTTAAGTGACTTGTCCAGGGTCACATAGCTCATAAGTATCAGAGGCCAAATATTATCTAAGGGAATTCTTGGTAAAGTAATTTCCTCCATTAAGTAACCTACTCTGAAATTTATTCTTACAGATTTTTCTGGGGCACTAAGAAATTAAGTGACTTCCCCAAACATACTACTCTTACACAAGACCTAAACCCAAGACTTTATAATTCTCAAGCCTGTTCTCTATTCCCTATGCCATGTGTGTTAAACATACAGCTACAACATTTCTGAGTTCAGAATTCAACAAGAATCAGATTAAAATATAATGAGGAAGTATTTAACAAAATAAAATTTAAAAATGAAATAGCATATACATAATGCTAAGATGTGGTTATTCTAAGTCAGTATGTGGCCATCAGGGATCCTTATTTCTATTTGAGCTTATCACTACTACACTATATTATATTGTTTCTCTTAAATTTTTTTGATTGCATGTGCTGAACTTTTTGATGAATAGATGAGTAGTCCCTGATAACTTATTTACCTCCTAATTTTCACATTCATTTAGTGCAGGATTTCTTAAACTTTTTCCACTTGCGACCTCTTTTCATCAGGAAAGTTTTATGCAGCCTTGGATATATAGATATATAAAATAGATATGCAAATCAGACATTTACTGATACTAAATCATAAATTCACAACCTGTACATTCAGTTACATGACCATATGTGAGGTCTCAGTTCAGAGTTTTAGAAGCTTTGATTTAGTGGATAAATCACAGATCTAACACTGGAAGGAATCCCAAAGATCATCCGGTCCAACCTGCTCCTTTTATAAAGAGAAAAAGGAAGCCCAGCAGGTGTTTAGTCACACAGGTAGTAAGCCTCAGAGGTCATTATTTGATCACAGGTTCACTGATTTCAAAGTTATTCTCTGTCTCCTATATTATATTACCTTCCTTGATTTGTTATATTCATGTCTTGTGGATACTTTTCAAATCTCATAAAGGCCAGTTCTCAGACATGGCTATTCCAAAGATTTTCTGTTCTTCTTAATCCTTCACATTCAAACCCTGCTTCTTCCTGTGTCCTCCCACCTCCTCAGGAGAGTTATGTGATCAATTATCATCTTTGTGTTTACATCCTCAATAACTTCCTGTCATTGGCTCACTTTCTCAGCCTACAAACTTATTTGAATCTTTCCAAACCTAATAATTACAATATTGTTCATTTAAGTCCATTATTCCTACTTACAACACCTTGAGATATTTTTATATTTTGAGTTTGGCAGGAAGTTTTTTCATGATGACTCTCCTTTGCACTAATTTGATATGTATGTTTTCTATGTCTTCATTCTCACTGATAAAAATGCTGAGCATAAAATTTGGTGATAGAGTAGTGTAAGTTGATTTTGAGATAGACAACTATCCATTTATTAATAACAAAGTATGATTTAATTTTATATATATATTGTTCTACTCACACTTTTTTCTACCTTTTCCATATGGAAATATTATAATATACTTTGTCAAAAACCTTTGTGAAATCTAGTTACCTCATAGTTGTTAACATCCCTCCCCCAACTACTGATATAGCCTCCTTGCCCCAGAGAGAGGAGGGAAACATAAAGGCAGAAAAAACTAGAATATTTAGTGAATCTGAGAATATAATCCTGACACCAAAGGAATTTTTATCAGCTTTACCCTTATTCAAGCTATGTATAATTGATATGTTCAGTATATCTAGAGTCTGTTTGACAGTACACTATATTTAAAGTTAAGAAGACCTGAGTTCAAATACTGCCTTGCACACTTTCTACATGTATGACACCAGGCAAGTCACATAAATTTTCTCATCCTCAGTTTCCTTATCTAAAAAATGGGTATAATTATAATACCTACTTTGCTGAATTATTGTGAGAATCAAGTCAAAAGATAAAATAATCAGGGGACCTCATAAATTTTAAAGCACTGTCAGATTTTTTTTAAAATGTCATAGTGATAATTTTTGCTCTATTTGTACAATAGTAAAGTCCCTGAAGTCATTGTCTCCCTCAGTATAAAATCCAACAGATGCTGAATATGCTCCCCTTCCTCCATTGCAAAGCACCTCAGCCATTTCAACTCAGTTTATAATTGGGATAGAGTCAATTCTCTGGATATACAGCTTTGTTTTCCAGAATTGGAATTAGTTTTCTTTCTATAGCTCCTCTTTAGTCTATGAAACAATTAATTGACACTTTGGTCATGAGGTTGTACAGAGACATGACTTTTGTAAGCAGAAGGTACCTTTCTCTCTTATCTGTGTCTCTCTCTGTTTCTCTATTTTATCTTTACTTTTTTGGGAGATTGATATAGATGCATTTCAGAAATGCCAACTGGACTTCAGAAAGGGATAGGAATAATTGTTTGCTTTATATATCTAGGATTGTTGTTAAGCTTTGCATTTCTACTTTGTAGAACTCATTATTGAGAGATTTATATGTGGCTGAACTAAGGAATCCCCTGATGGTACATGGTCCATGTGCTTGGTAATTCAAGTTATACTAGATTGGTATATTCATTATTGAACTACAAGATTATCGCTATATAGTCCCAATTAACAACTCTTTCTCTGTCTCTATCTCTTTTTCTTTTTCCCTCTCTCTTTTCAAAGGAAAAGGAAAAGGTTCTATATTTACAGGACCTTTTTCTTTTCCTTTGGTCTTTTTTTAGCTACATTCATAATTGAAACATATATGTGTCATATATGTGTGTATAAGCATGTATGTATACATATATAATATGCATGTATTTACATACACATGTGTGTGTGTGTGTAAACACACACACACACATATATATATATAAGCACCCTTTTGTGGTGGCAAAATGCTGGAAACTATGGAGATGTCCATCAACTGAAGAGTAACTGAAAAGATTATAATTTGTGAAGTAAAAATGTTAGTGTGCTATAAGAAAAGAGGAAATGAGTTTTTTCAAAGAGACATAGAAAGATTTTGTAGGAATTGATGCAGAATGGACTGAGCAGAACCAGAAGAAAAATTTATACTATGGCATCAGTGTTATAAAAACAAGAAATTTTGAAGACTTTTATAAACTGATAAAAAACAAAATTGGCAAATCTTTAGAACAATTTATAAAATAACTGCAATACTGTAAGGACAATTTTGAAAGCTGAAATAAGTGTGGCTAAAACAAAAATGAACCATGATTCCACAGGACTGATGAAGAAGCATATGGTCCACATCATGACAGAGCCATGACAGACTCAGAGAACAGAATAAAACAGATATACATTGAATAATGCAAATGAAGGAATCTATTTAAATTTGTCTTTGTCATTCCTCTTCCAAACCCAAAAGTTGGGAGTGGGGTTGAGAAAAAAAAAAGAGAAAATACATTTCTTTCAATTAAAAAATCAAACAAAAAACTTAGATGTTAGCAACAAATTACAATAGTATTAACAATGTCAGTGATTTTGTTACCATCTAACTTTCTGGTGTCTGTCTTATTCTTCTCTCTCAAATATGACAGCTATAGTGGTTACACAACTACATGTATTGTTATTCAGCCATATCTGATTCTTTGTGACTCATGGAGTATAGCACACCAGGGTCTTCTATCCTACACTCTCTCTTAAAATCTGTCCAAGTTTGTGTTCATGCTTCCATCGTATTGACTATCCATCTCACCCTCTGGTATTCCCTTCTCCTTTTGCCTTCAATCTTTGCCAAAATAAGAGTCTTTTCCAAGAGTTCCTACAAGTAAGTCATTTGTAGAATAAATTGGAGAAGACTGCAGAGGGAAAGCACAAAGATTAAGGAAGCCTAGAAAAGGCTTTTTGAAGAAGGTGGGACTTCAGCTGGAACTTGAAGGAATCCAGGGAAGCCTGGAGGCAAAGATCAGGAGAAAAAATATTCCAAGGAGAGCAATCGAAAATGCTTGAGTTGAGAGACAGCTGCCATGAACAAGGCAGTAAGGATGCAAATATCACTGTTTCACAGCCTACATGGAGGACTTTAAAAGGGCTCTTCTGCCGTGGTGCAACCCTTAGAAGGATACAGCAATAATCCTATGTCTACCTGGCTTTGGGAGTCATGTATTGGAAATGATGTATTTCTTCCCCTAGGCTATCTTACCCCATTGACTCTATATGACAAGGATGCTAAGGACACAAATATTGCTGGCTGGCAGATAACAGCCTGTTGATTAGTGATAACAGGGTTTCTGAGACTAATGAGCAACTGTAAGGAGGTACTTAAAGTAGATGCAAGCACAGAACAAAATTGGGTGCTTGCCACTTGATCTAGTGAAGTTTTAGGCTTAAAAACACCTCTGGAATGTTCCCCAGTGAGCTCTGCCCAGAGAACTATGGGTACTGCACCTGCTCCTCAACTCCGCCTCTAAGCCATAAAATTAGCATATCAGTGTCATGAAGCACCTGGTCTCTCTAACTTTTCCCCATCAATTTATCTTCTTGCTTCTGTTTTTGGTTCTTTTGGAATTTAGCCTGCTTCAATTGGCATTACAATTATAATAAGCTTTGCCCCTTGACTTGGAGATGGATCCAAACCTGCAAATTCTTTTGCAAAACCTCCTGACACTGCTCTGGAACCACAAAACTGTGGAGGTTCCTTTTGAATCCCAATGCTCCTGGTCCCCTACTTATCTTGGATTTCAATTCCCTCTTAACCATATTTATTCTGCTATATTCACTTTGAAGAATATTGGACTTAATGGAATAGACAAAAACAAAATATAAGTTCATCAGTTCTGCTTTGCTTCTATTATGCGTTGACAGAAGGCTATCTTCCCCAAGCAGTAGATCTAGTCTTTTCTTGTTCTAACTCTAAATGGATGGATAATAAAGCCCCTTGTGCAATTCTTAGCATTTTCTTAACCCCTCGATTTATATTAGATCTTCTTCTTACTTTTCTTACACTCACACTATTTTTTTAAACAAAATCCAACCTTACCTGTGTACTCTCCCTTCCCATTTTTTGAACATGTCCTTTCTGAATATGAACTCATTATTCAATTCTGGATATAGTTATATTACCTTTAGGCATTTTATTTTTTCTCCTTAAAATCATTTTGACTCCACAGTTAGATTTCTTGAACCTCTTATTTGTCTTGATTGTAATATTTGTCACTGGCAACACAATACTAACTTTTGTCTAATTTTTTAAATAAAAATTTACTGAATTTTTATATAATATTAATATTCCTCTTACTCTTTCCCTAAAACAGTTCAGCAAAATTAAACAATATATCAAAAATTTTGATGTTGCATAGTTGCATAAAGTGCTCTCTATCTTTAGTCCCCCATGTTTACAAAAGAAACGACTTTTTTCTTATAATTTTGGAGGAAGTTATTTCTCTTAATTCTTCTCTGAAATTCAGCTTGGTTATGATTTCTTAGGATTAGGTTTTGATTTGTTATTATTACTGGTTATTCTAATTTAAATAAAAATTATGCTTATTACATATGTTGCTTTCATAATTCTCTTCTCTTAATTTTGTATCAATTCATATGTCTTTCAGTCCTCTTCTATATTTCCCTTATTCTTCATTTTTACAGTACAATAATATTTCATTACATTCAGATACTATTGAAGATTTAGCTATTCTTTCATCTTTGGATATCTACTTTATTTCCACTTCTTTGCTATCACAAAAAAAGTGCTGCTATAAATAATTTTGTATGCATGGGTCTTTTGATTTTTGTCATTTGCTTCCTTGGGGTATGTTCCTATCAATTAAATTTCATGGTCCAGTTGTATGGATATTTTAGTCACTTCAAAATAATTCCCAATGCTTTCTAGAGTGGTTGGACCAATTCATGATTGTACTATCAATGCTTTATTAGTATTCCACTTTATTCCAACCTCTCCAACACTGACTATTCCCATTTTACAGGTGATAGATCTTTACCAATTTGTTAGATATGAAATGAAACCTCAAAATTGTTTTAATTTGAGTATATTTTATTAATAATCATTTTAAGGTTTTTTTAATATAGTTGTTGATTTGCAGTTTTTTTGAGAATCATATGCTTATTAGGAATGTTTCTCATGGATTTATATTTCTATTAATTGCCTATATATTTTGGACAACAGAACCTTACCAGAGATAAAAAAAAATCGAGATTTTTTTTTTATAGTTGGCTCAAAGAGGCAATGTATTGGTAGTGGGTTTCTTGCCAAATTTCAGCTACATATACCTTGCAAACTAGTCCTTATTTTGGGAAAGGAGAGAATTAAATACCCCATAGTAACAATGAATGCTATTCTTTGGATTCTCAATCTCCTGAGAAATGTATCTCCTGTAATTGTCAGGAAGATAAATCAAAAATTGATCAGGCATTCTGCTTTTAGAAAAAATGAAATATATTATAAATTTAAAATTAGTTTAATTTTGAATAAGATAAGAGATCTTTACTAGGATTACCTGAGTAAATATATTTTTCTTATTTTCTCTTTTTTTCAATATTTGATCTTCCAATTACTATACATGCAGTTGGATCACAAAATTTCATAATTAATCTTTACCCCACCATGAATTTGAATTTAATACTGATTACTCATGCAAGTCCCATATTCTTACTGAGGAAAAAAAAAGTCATTTCTAGGAAAAATCACAGATGTCCTAGATTGGTCATGATCTAGTCTTGTATTCACCACTCATATAGTAATAACTAATTCATTTTGAAAGACTATATAAGTGATCTTTCCTTGCATTTTTCCTTATCTGTAAAAAGAAAGAAATAATAACCTATCAGCAAATTGGCTGCTACAATTTCTCTTCAATGTTCTTAGAAATAGCATGATGTTACCCTTTGACCCAGCAGTATTTCTATTGGGTTTATATCCCAAAGAGATCTTAGAGGAGGGAAAGGGACCCACATGTGCAAGAATATTTGTGGCAGCCCTTTTAGTAGTGGCTAGAAACTGGAAACTGAAGGGATGCCCATCAATTGGAGAGTGGCTGAATAAATTATGGTATATGGATATTATGGAATAATATTGTTCTGTAAGAAACGACCAGCAGGATGATTTCAGAGAGGCCTGAAGAGACTTGCATGAACTGATGCTGAGTGAAATGAGTAGAACCAGGATATCATTATACACGGCAACAACAGTATTACATGATGATCAATTCTGATGGTCATGGCTCTCTGCAACAAAGAATTGTCTCAAACCAGTTCCAATTGTTCAGTGAAGAAAACCATATACACCCAGAGAGAGGGATATGAAATGTGGACCACAACATAACATTTTCATGCTCTCTATTGAGGTTTGCTTGCATTTTGTTTCCTTTCTCTGATTTTCTTTTTTTTTCCTTGTAGATAGGATTTTTCTTGCACAATTTGTCAAGTATTTCAACATTATAAACATGTAGTGGACTTCCTGCCATCTAGGGGAGGGGAGGGGACTGGGGGTGAAATTTGTAAGGGAAAGCTTTGTAAAGATCAATGCTGAGGAGCTACCCATACATATGTTATACAAATAAAAAGCTTTAATAATAATAAAAAAAGAAAAGAAATAGCATGATGTGCCATTATTCCATATGTTGATATGAACACAGAGTTTGTTCTTAGCTACACTAAATAAATGACTGGCAGGAATGTTTACCAGGCACCAGTTGGGAAATGATCAGGTCACTTTTTCCTACATTTCTTCCCATGACACACATAGCACCAACTACACAATGGGACCACAGCCTGGTGGAACAATGAGGCTGAGGGAAGACCAGAATCTATAAAACCTACCCTATCAAATGAACCCTGCTGAGTTTCATTTGAGCTTGATTTAAATTCTCTTCTAATAGAGAAAGGAGCTCTTCCAGAGATTTATTTAACTGAGGAGTTGGGGGGAGGTTGTTTGGAACGAACTTGAACTAGTTCTAGCTGATTGTTAAATTTTCAGAGTGAGCATTTGCACTTCAGAAATTGACAAATGTTATGTAAATCAGGGCTTGATTTATTTTTTTAATTGTCTAGATTTATGAAAGTAATGGAGAAATGTTAAGTGTACCTCAAAGATCCCAAATTCAGACTAACATTAATGTAACCCTAAAACTCATGTAAGTGACCTTGCTTCTGTGTAAGTGTATTTTGTTAATGCTTTGCCAAGTAGCCACTTTTGTCTATAGCAAAATTAAAGTAGCCTTCCTGGGGGAGCTGGAGAGAAGGGGAGACTGGGGTTCTTGGGATAGCTGGAGTGGAGCAGAGTTAATGCTGTTGAAACTGCTCTTGGAGCTGTGTCTCCTGCCCCCACCCTCTGGCCCAGATCCCTGGTGCTGGTATCTCATGAATTGCTTGTTTTCTCCATTTGTTTTTCTTTGATCACTTCTAAGAATCCAAAGGACAGTAACTGGAGTAGCTCTGGGTCTGACATATGTACTCCATATTTTTTTGAGGGGGGGAGCCAGTTATTAAATATTTACCAGCACACTTCTGCCCATGTTCCACAATATTCTTCAGAAACTAGAAAGAGAAAGATTCATCTTCCTTTGACTTTCTCTCTCAGATATGGCTTCACATAAACAATGGCATAAAAAAAAATGTCTTATCTACTCTCTTTCCCTATTGTAGAGTTTCAGCTACATTAATGAAATAGATGGCAATCCCCGAGGCTCTTCATAGAATCCCAAGATTTAGTGCAGGAAAGGCCCTTTGAGATAATTTAGTTCAACCTTGACATTTTATAAGTAAGGAATCTGAAGTCAAAAAACATTATATATCTTGCTCAAGGTTACATAAGGAGTAAATAGCAAAATGAGCAACCTGAAACACAGATCAGTGCCTGCAAATCTGTGTTTTCTCCTACACTAGGGCTAACCTAAAACATATCATATTTTCTGCCTTAATTTTCATGTTTTAGTCATTTCCTGCCCCTCCTTCCACCATTTATCATTGTATCCCATACTTTGACTGCTCTTTTTAGCACTCATTTTCTCCAAGCTACTTCAGTTAATGTTGATGAAATAATTTCTGTCTTAGATATAGTGAAGGGATGAAAACAAGAGAGAAGATAAAAATATCTGTTCTCAGAATTCACTAGCACTTTTCTGAGGTGAAGTGTTCATTTTGTGAAGGATCTTTGGGGGGAGTCTGCACCCTGCTATTTACAGAACAGATTTTGGTGATATTACTCATTTATTCAAGTTAAATGGAAGTAATAGGCTTAGAAGGGCTTCAGCCTTCACCATAGACCAGGCAAATAGCAAAGTCAAACCTGACAAATTCTGGTAACCTCCCTAAAGAAGTTCTCAATTCAAAGTTTGAAAATATCTGCTTTTTTTCAAGAAACTCTCATGCATACAGACCAAAGAGCCCTAAAGAGGCCAGGGTCAGTGTGAAAAAGCAATGTCTCCCAATCTTACCTGAGTGCTTTCTTCCCCAACATGCTGTTAATAGTAGTCATTACAGCTGCAGAGACAAGAAGAACCTGTAGTAAATTTTTTTCTTTTATACCTATGGCTGGCTTAGGAAGATTTATTTTTGTAACAACTGTGGAGATAACTACCTTATCACCTACTACTTCTTTAATATCCTCCTTTTAAAGTCTCTCTCTCTTTTTCTCTCTCTCCCTCCCCCTGTTTGTCTCTGTTTCTGTCTCTCTTTGTCTCTCTATCTCTCTGTCTCTGTGTCTGTCGGTCTCTCTTTGTCTCTCTCTCTCTTTCTGTAACTGTCTCTCTGTCTCTCTTTGTCTCTCTGTCTCTCTGTCTCTCTGTCTCTCTGTCTCTCTCTCTGTCTCTCTGTCTCTCTCTCTCTGTCTCTCTCTCTCTCTCTCTCTCTCTCTCTCAACAGACACTTATAGTAATGAGAGGTCCAAAGGGTCAGAACAGGAAATGGGTTCTTTGTGTCTCTCAAAGTGTTTGATTTCGACAAATTATTTTTATCAACTTCACTCAGTCTTGAAATGTCCTTGATTTCAGCTTGGAAAATTTTCATTCTGTGGATTGTGTTTTATGAAAGTAAATAGTACTTTTTTTCTTCTTTAGAAAAACAAAATGTTCTTTTTTCATTAGTAGATTTAATCCTGATTCTGACACAGGCCTCTTTGCATCAATGCAAATCATTCCTCTTTCAGAAATTCAGCAAACTCAGAGGTCATAATTTATCCGAGTACAATAACTTGGTAGTTTGTTCATTTCATAGTAGTAATTTGCTTTTGTTTCCACTCAGCTAACAGGATAAAAATATCCTTGTGTTATTAAGCATTTTTTATTAATGATCTTGGAAGAGAGGTAAACAATGAAATTAAAATTTTCTAATGCAACTAAATTGTGCTGTATGCTCATACTGCAATATTAAGATTTTATTGCAGCTCACATACAGTGACTTCAACAGGTCCAAAAAATGGTAATTAAACAACAAAGAACATTTCTACCCACCCCATCAAATATGAACTTTGGAAATGAGTAGGCCTAAACAATTTTTTTAAAAATCAGAAAAATTAACTGATCTCATCTCCTGAACACAAGTCCATTATATAAGTTTGCAAATTGCAAAAGAATGATAAATAATAATTATAGTCAAGCTATATGTAGCTCTTTAAAGTCTGCAAAATGCTTTGCCTGTATTAGCTCTTTTGATTCTCTAAAACTGACACATGCTTTTTTCCATAGTTTAATTTTCCCTTATGCAAAAATGATCATGGGAACATAGGCCCATATTAATTTGGAATTGAAAGAAAACTTTGAGATCCTCTGGTCCAATGCTCTCCTTTTACAGATGAAGAAACTGAGTCTCAAAAAGATTGAATGTTTTGCCCAAAGTCACACACACACAAGAGGTAAAAGGCAGAACTAGGATTCAAACTTGGGTTCTTGAATTGCAAATCCAGATTTAATTGCTTTCTTCATGAAGTTTGTATTAATCTCTAAATGGTTTCGACCTGCTATTTCATACAATAATAAAAAGCAATAATATAATGATAAATATCCTGTCCAGAGCCACTTTACCCATACAATGCTTCACTCCCCAACTTATAGGTATGTTCTCTTTCATCCAGTTATGTAGATGACTCAAGGGATAAAACATTAGGCCTGAAGTCAGAAAGACCTGAGTTCATTAGCCTCAGACACTTACTAGCTGTGTGACTCTAGGTAAGTCACAATCTTGTTCTGCCTCAATTCCTTCAACTATAAAATGGGATCATGTTAGAACTACCTCAGAGGGTTGCTATGAAGATCAAATGAGGCAACATTTGCAAAAGTGCTTTCCATGGTAGTTAGCACATCACTTTGTAAATGTTTCTTTTCTCTTCTCTTCTCTTCCTCTCATTAGAATTTAGCTTCCCTGTGTCCCATTTTCTTTGAACCATACTCTCTGTTTTCTAAGAATTAGTGACTTAGACAAATCAATTTATAATTATGTGTCAGTGAGTGGTGACTAACTTTTGTCTCCCCTAATCTTGCCTAAGCGTATACATGAGTTTTTCAAGGATGACAACTTTATAAATTTTGACTGTCTCTAAAGAGCCATTTTAAGTCATATTAGTGAATACAGGCCAAGGAAAAAGTATGGGCAATGCAAGAGTAGGCCAATGAGGGTGACTTTTTTTGCTTTATTTGTGCTGTTTTTTAATCAGATTTTTGACTACTTTGAGTCACCCTCCAGACTAAATATGGATCTGATGCTGTAGGTGATTACTAGCCAGGCACAGGAAGCCATCATCATTTGGATCAGATTGAATTCTCTCTGTGATTATAAATCCATCAAGATTTGTTTGGTGCAGAAAAAGTAGAACAATTGTTTGAACTTTATTCTGATATCTAAATTTCCAAAATATCACTTACAATAATGCATTTTTGGAATACATGAAAGAAGATTTAGGATAATTCTTCTTAAGTTTTCTAACAAGGAAACATTAGGGGAAAACATGAATACTTAAAACATTGTCTATACAGTTATAATCCTATCAAAGGTTCTCACTTGAGGGGATGCCCAAGAAAACTGGGGGTTTTCCTAAATTTCTGATTATTCCATTTCAGATGATGAAAGAACTTTAGTCTCTGAAACCTTCTTCCTTTAAGTATTATCACTTGAAAGCACAAAATTCAAGGAGGGAAAAGGTTTTTTCAGCTTATTTAAAACATGTATACACACACACAGACACACAAATACAAGAATGGTTAGAAACACCCCCTAGGGAAGAACCCTTTTCCAGAAAACTATATAGTCTCAGCCCTGTACAAATAGGTGCAGAAATTCCCAGCAACAACTTTCTGATAGAGTTCCTGAAGATTTCTCTCCTATGAAACTTCTTATGGTTGCTTTTAAATAGTGTTTCATTTCATAGAACCATATTTTTTAAAATAGGTTTGTTTTTTTTTTCATTTATGTAAGAAACTCCCAATAAAGAAAATCCTTCCATTAAAGGAGATCAACAGTTCCACAATAAATACTATTAGAGAGATTTGCATGGGGAGCTGCAAGGTTAAAGTGATTTGCCTTAAGTCATCACAGCATATCTTAAAGAAAAGAATTAGATCCAGGTTTTCCTGCATCCAAAGAAAAAAAAATTTCCTGCATTCTGCATACATCTCTACTTTGCCACAATTACTTTTCCTAACAGAAACACACACACACACACACCACACACACACACACACACATCTTTATAATGACATATTCCTACACATGGAGCTCAAAAGGTAGTCCAAGAACAGATTGCTTCCATTTCTAAGGAGGTAACATATGCTTCCAGAAAATTTGATCTTTATTCAGGTATTCACCTTGAATCAAGAGCATTTTTATCCCTCAATTATAACCCCTACAGGTACAAATGTTCCTCAACCAAATAAGCAATCTCTCCTCTCTCTTAAAAACATGATTGACTTTCTGATAAAATGCTCAGGCAAGACAATGAGCCAGGAAACTAAACACATTATCAGATAACTTACTACTATGCAGTTCAAGTGAAGTAAGAAACCAAGTAATTAATTGGATAGTTTAATCAATGTAGAATAATAATCTAAAGAGATCAATGGCTATGCTTTATCCCACCTTAATTCTAATCCCAAAAAGATAATATGGTTGCATTATCATTATGCAATAATTCTTTTAACTATCTACTTTATTTTCATGATAATTTTCATGAAAGCAATTTATTATATTTTATATGGTGCTAGACTTGGATTCAGGAAAATCTTGCTTTAAATCCCAACTCATACTCTTATGAGCCTGAACAAGTCACTGAACTCTATGCCTCAGTTTCCTCTTCTTTGATGGCATTCAAGGTCCCCTTCTAATTCTGAATCTAATATGCTATCATCATCATCATCACCATTTAAAAATGTATTGTGTCTTTACATAAAATAAGATTTTATATAGAGTGAATCAGACTAAATTGGTCCCTCTCCAGTAAAAATTTAATTCTAAATCTTTTCAGACTCAGCCTTGGTATCATTTCACATCAGATAGGAAAATCAATTTTTCATAAATTAAGTTTAGGGCTCTATAAATCTATGATGTATTCAACTTTTGTCTTTTTCCATACAGAGATTTTAGCATTCATCACATCACTAGAACTGAGCCAAATGAGTGTTCTTTCATTGAGCTAGAGAAAATGTCAACATTTTTTCTCTGCATCCCTTACACAAATCCTAGCTTATTGTGGGTGTTAGGAATTGTTCACTTGTTTTCTGATTTTATTTCAAAAATTTAATGATAAATTTTAAGAACTATTGTTAAAGGACATAGGTTCATTTTCTCCCTCCCCCCCAAAAAAAGACTTTAAATGGAGAGAAAAAACGTTTTTAAAGTTCTAACCAACAAAATCAGCTTTTTCTAGTAGAAAATATCACCTTTTCTATTTTTCTTCTTTGTTCTTCTTCTAACTCTATTTCGATTAAATCTTTGGTTCAATATATCTTCCATGTGTTCTTTGAAGCTGTGGTTTAACACTCATTAGCATGTACTTCTAAGTGCTAATTAGCAACAAAAGCAAACTCTCTACCCCCAAATTCTCAGTCCTGGGGGTAAAGTCATTTTGGTTGCTTATGCCAGACAAAGCTTTTAAATTGATTTCATGGTTTTACCTGGTTCCCTTGGCTCTCTCCTTAAATTTTATAGCATTCATATAGTCAAATAGTTATAGTGTACCCAAAACTTTACTAGCAAGGGGACATCAACATTTGATCATTGAAAGATTACCAAAATAAACTAAGGCTCTTCTATGATACTGATCCTCTGGAATGAATAGCAATAATTATAAGGAAGTAATTATCTTATATTTGAAAAGATAATTTTATAAAAATGATCCTATATTTCACATTCTAGCTATCTTAGCATATGTTGAAAAGAAATAGTTAGGAAAGATACTTTATAATTGTTTAGCAGACTATTCTGTTTTAGAGTAATTTTGTAATCTACGGATTACTGTTCTGAAAAAAAGAGAACAAGCATTTAAATGCCTACTATGTATAATAATTATTATCCCACTAATTAATGTTATCCCACAAGGCACATTCAATTATATTCCTGAGATTTTTAGCCATTTGGGTAACAGAGTTCTATGGAAAAAAGAAACTCAGTTTTAATATCTCAAGCTAATATATTTTTTTTCTTTTTTTTTTTTTGGTAAGTGCCAGTATAATAAAACTATTGTCTGCATTGAGGCAAATAACTTTTTTAAAGTTTATGATTGTAGAGTGATTCAGCATGATGTGGTGGACAGAGCTATGGATTTGTAATTAGAAATCAGAAAATCTGTGATCCCAGGCAAGTGATTTCAACTACCTAAGCTTCAGTTCTTTAAAGTAGATAAAGGCCAGGACTAGATGATATTGAAGATTCCTTCTAACTGTAAATCATGCAGACTTTTAAATAGTTAACTTGAAATGCTTTAAATACCAACATATTAGTTATAAATGTAATTTATTAAATTATATGAGATGATCTTATTAATCAAATTACATCTAAAATAATATACAGGGTGTTCAAAAAGTTTAATGAACTTTTAAAAAATAATTAATAAATGCCTTTATTAAATGCCTACTATATTCTTTTTGTTCATTTTTTTAATTAAAACTTTTTATTTGCAAAACATATGTATGGGTAATTCTTCAACATTGACCCTTACAAAGCTTTCTGTTACAAATTTCTCCCCCCTAGTCCCCACCCTTCCCCTAGATGGCAGGAAGTCCACTACATATTAATTATGTTAAAATACAGTTTTAGTGTACTTTTAAGCTACTAAAGAAAACACATATACACACAAACATACACACACATACAGAGTATTTATATATTAGAACTTTACTAAGACTTTTGGGTCATCCTGAAAATGTCTGAATATCATATTTAAATCATGGCAGCTTTAAGAATAGAAACTTCATCACTGTTACAAACCCATACATATATACATTCATACATATGTATGTATACAAACACACATATAAAGAAAAATTAATTATATGGATCATCTATGCATATGTAATGACTTTATAATAATGGTTAGTTTATCTCTGTCTCTTTTGTGCGTGTGTGTTTATATATATATATATGTATATATATATATATATACACACATATACACATACATATGGAGAAATAAAGAGTAGTGGAGAGGATGTATACATATACGCAGTATATAATATATATCTTTATTCCATACACATATATATGTGCACATTATATGTACTTATGTATGTATATGCATATAATATGACTTTATAATAGTTTTAAGCTTTCCCTTTCTAAAGCTGCCCTGATTTAAATATGATGACCAGACATTAATCCCAGGGTAATCCAAAAGCTTCAGTGAAGTTTTACACTATAAATACCATATTTTAAAGGAGATTTTTATAATCTGGAATGATGAGGTCCTGGGTGTGGTTAGTGGAGATTGATGGAATTGCTCCTTGGGGAAGGTCACAAAGAGGACCTTCTATGGCCCTCTGTGGAGGTTCCTCACACCCTTACCCTCCTTGTGGTGTGGCCCCATATTGCTGTGTCCCGCTAAGAAATCCAAGTTATGTCAAACCTCTGAGGTTACATTTCCCCCATCAATCTGTCCATGGCTCAGGCCATCTTGGCTGATTCCCTCTTGGGGTTATATCCCCTTCCAGCACTCTGCTTCGTGATATCTTTCCCTTTTCCCCTCCCCATGTAGTCTGGTGTCTTTCTTCTAAGAGCTAACTAACTCTTTTAGGGGGCTAACCTCCTCTATAGACTTAGTCTGCCAGCTAAGGACATGCCCAGCCTCATGGGGTGTTTCCTTTCTCCTGGTGAATTGTAAGTTCCAATAGGGAAATTGTCTTTTCCATCATTAATTGCTAAAACCCCAGTTCTATTTTCTATTTGCCATTCCTGGTGTCTATTGTACCCCTTCATTTTGTCTTTAACCTCTTCTCCTAAATAACCTGCCTCTTGCCAATGAGAATGGCCATGGCGAATTCTTCACATGACCAAACCCCAACTCTTAGCGCCCAAATCAATTATATCATTTGATGCCTGTGCCTACACCTGCATCACAGGACACATTTGGAATAGGGCTCTAGGAGGATGAAGAAATGTAAAACCATGGCAACTCTAGGAATGGAAATCTCGCCACTGTTTTAAAGTCATATAATCCATATAACCAATCATAAACACACACACACACACACACACACACACACACAACACACATGATTAAGAAACATTTAACAATTTTGAGGGGCTACAAGATTATCTTGCCACAAAAATAAGGTAACTTTTAAATCAAAGTGCTGAAATACAAGATGAGCAAGCAGATATTTCCCTGTTCAAACATTAATGAAAATATGTTAGATCTTAACTTTGGGATTTATTTTGTTTTAACTTGGAAAAATATAAAATTGGTGTTTGCATTGCAATGACCTTCAATTTCTTAATAAAGAGTTAATTTTCCAAGAATAAAAAATAGGCAAATTAATTCTATTTTCCTTTTTTTTAATTTTGATAATTAATAATGGAGTGTTTTCTTAAAAATAATTAGTAAAAGGCTCTCTCTCTTTCCTCTGTCTCTGTCTCTCTCTGTCTCTCTGTCTCTATCTTTCTCTGTCTCTTTCTGTCTTTTTGTTTCTCTCTCTGTCTCTGTCTCTTTGTGTCTCTGTATAGCTCTCTCTCTCTCTCTCTCTCTCTCTCTCTCTCTCTCTGTCCTCTATCCCTTTCCCTTTTTCTGTCTCTGTCTTTGTTTCTGTCTCTCCATCTCTCTGTCTCTGTCTGTATCTCTGCCTCTGTTTTCTTCTATCTATCTTTGTGGCTTTCTGTCTCTGTCTCTCTATCTGTATAAATTTGTTTCCATCTCTCCGATTCTGTTTCTCTCAGTCTCTCCCTCTGTCTCTGCCTTTCTGTCTCTCTGTGTCTGTTTCTGTCTCTCTTTGTCTCTCTCTGTTTCTTTCTTTGCCTCTGTCTCTCTGTATGTCTCTGTCTCTGTCTCTGTCTGCTTCTGTCTCTGTTTCTGTATCTCTGTGTCTATCTCTCTGTGTGTGTATCTTTGTTTCTGTCTCTCCATCTCTCTGATTTTCTCTGTGTCTCTGTCTCTGTCTCTGCCTCTCTCTGTCTTTCTATCTTTGTTGCTTTCTCTGTCTCTCTCTCTCTCTCCATCTGTATATCTTTGTTTCCATCTCTCTGATTCTGTATCTCTCAGT
This sequence comes from Myrmecobius fasciatus, assembly GCA_023553655.1. Taxonomy (NCBI): domain Eukaryota; kingdom Metazoa; phylum Chordata; class Mammalia; order Dasyuromorphia; family Myrmecobiidae; genus Myrmecobius; species Myrmecobius fasciatus. The sequence continues at coordinate 38,410 of JAJPUD010011112.1, read as the reverse complement.
TTCTCCCTCTGTCTCTGCCTCTCTGTCTCTCTGTGTGTTTCTCTCTATCTCTCTTTGTCTCTCTCTCTGTTTCTTTCTGTGTCTCTGTCTCTCTGCATGTGTGTCTCTCTCTCCCTCTGTCTCTGTCTCTCTCTCACATATGCAAGGAAACTGAATTATGTCCTGACCAATACATAAAGCTGAAAAGGATACTTATGTGCTGCTCTATTTCTCATTCCTTAAGATCTATGGATGAAAAGCACTAAAGAACAAAGGGAATAATATATGGAGATTCTCAGATCACTTCATCTGAATGAGGCTAGTTATATGACTACGCCAGTGTCTTGGGGCTGAAGAGGTTATTGATTGCTCTTAATATGTCTGTGTGGCCACTGTTTCCATCTCAATTGCTTAGTCCTTCCTACTGACTCTTCAGGGAATATTTCCTCTAAGTTTACATCTCCAATCTTCTTTTTCCAATGGCTATGAAAACACAAAGAGACATATTTTTGCCTAAAGAAGATTTTGAAAAAAGTGGTGTTTTACATCATCCTCTTTTCTCTTCCATCTATTAGTGGTTTTTCACATGCTCCTATCCTACATATAAGTGATTACCTATACCACACAAGTTTCTACCTGATTGCACATTACATTATTTTCTGGTGTTTTTGAGATTGTAATTTTTAAAAATATATTTTGTATATAGTCTTCTAGTATTCAGGGAGCGTGTATCCTACTCCTCTTATATTTCCTGTATGGTCTAACAATGTTAGGCTCACAAAGACATTTAATAAATGCTTGTTGAATTAATGAGTATATAAATAAATAATGTGAGTGTATAGAGTAAGGAAATAAATGAATACCATTTTCCTCAGGAAAAAAAAAAGCAAACAAACTCCACAAGGTATAACTTAGGATGATATAATTATCCTTCCTAACAAATAGAAACTTGAAGCATGTAAAATTTGTGTTCATCAGTAATGAAGCTAATGATATCCATGCTTTATGCATCTCAATTTACTAATCTATCCATCAGACTATCCTAGAATCTTGGATTTAAAAGCTGGTTATCAATCATGAAATTTGATGGAGAATATATGTGTCTGGATCATAGGATTACAGATCTGTAAATGAAGTAACCCTAGATATCATATAGTCAGACAGTGATTTGTTGTGGAAACTAAAACCTCAAGAGGTTAAATGGTTACCCCAGGTCACAATGGGAAAAGCCAAAATTAGAACACAATTTCTTTGAATTCAGGTCAAGTACTCTTTCTATTTCACTATGTTGAACCTTTGGGTTCTTGTTTCTTTACAAACTTTAAATGGAGGAAAATTTTATTCAAAATATTTAAATTTTAAGTGAAGTAAGCAAAGTTCTGGCTATTACATTCTGATTTTTCAATTAAAGAAATATTTTCTTTAAAATGCAACTATTTTGCCCACATTAAACTGAGCACTACTTTACTGAATTTACAATTATAAGATCACAAAGGTAGAATTAGATGAGGTCCTCAGTTCTAGACAATCTACTAATAAGAGATGAGGCTTTAAGAAATGACATGGCATGCCCAAGGTCCCACGGTTGTTTAGTAGTAGAACAGATGTTCCTTAATTCCCAGTCCAAATATCTTTTCAATTCATATGCTATGATACCTTGTTTTTATTTGCATAAACCCTTTGAAGTTCATGATGATTCTTCTGTTCTTTATCTCCAAGAAATTGTGTCTACCTTGAGACTGGTACAATATATTAATTCATGTGGAGAATATAGATGTAAGAAACTGGATGATAATTTAATTGAGTTAATGTTAAGATAACGAAACTCAAAAGGTAGTTGTGAATTTTGATCATCAATATGGCAGAATATCTCCAGTGGAATTCAGGGATTAATACTTGGTCCTATGCTGTTTAACATTTTTATCCAGGACTTTAGATAAGGCATAGATATCGTTCTCATCAAACTTACAAATAACACAAAGCAAGAGAGAAATCTAACACAGTAGATAATAGAATGAGGATCCAACAAGATCTTAGGTGGGACTGAATCTAGCAAGATGGAATTTAATAAGGATAAATAAAAAGTCCCAGACTTAATTTAAAAAAAAATTAACTTCACAAGTACAGGATGCTGAAAAGCCATAATTGATTAATAGTTTGTTTGAAAAATATCTGTGTGATATAGCAGACTGCAAGATCAATATGAGTCAGTGGTGTGATATGGAAGCTAAAACAAAACATGAACTTGGACTACATTTATATATGTATGAGCAAGTAGATAGTGTAATAGTTAAAACTCTGGATTACTCATCTTTATGAGTTCAGATCCAGCCTGAAAGTCTTACTATTTTAGTATACCTGGGCAAATCACTAATCCTGTTTGCCTCAGTTTCTCATCTGTAAAATGAGCTGGAGAAGGAAATGGCAAACCACTGAAGTATCTTTGCCAAGAAAGCCCAAAATAGGATCAGAAAGAGTCAGACATAACTGAAAAGTAGCCCAGAACAAGAGTATAGTTTCTACTGACAAAAAGGGGACAATTCCATTGTGTTTTAGCCTACTCAGAACTTTTAAAAAATTTATGTAGTTATAGTTGCCACAGTTTAAGGAGATTGATATATTGCCCATAATCTCCTCTCATTTCACTTTATTCTTCACTTATATCCCTATTCTTTGGCCTAATTGATATTTCTAATTCCCCAGCCCTATGGTAGTTTCTGAGATCATTATCTTTGTTCTGAGGTCGCCTTCTCCATTTGCTTTGCCTCCAGTGCAGTGGTTAGTCATTTCTACTCTACAATGTTCTTTGTTATTGAATCCATAGTCCTCTAATCCTATTGCCATTCTTTTCTTGGCAGGCCTCAGCTCTAGATAAGTTCTCTCTCACTTTCTTCTACTAACACTCACAAGCCACTGAATGAAGGCAGAGGAAGTCTTGCAACAGTGGTACATTACAAATTCACACTATCCATGAATCTAGATGTTCAACCTCACCTGGACCCACTGCAACAAGTCAGTACTTTATAATTTATTCTCTCCACCATTCACCACATAATTTATTCCAAATATCCTCTTTTTCCTCAAATAAAATTGAGAATGCTTTAGGCCTCATATGGTCTGTGAGTCTTGTGTTTCACACCTCTGCTATAAAATACTCTTTCTTCCTGGATCTTCTAATTGTTATATTTGTCTAATTGTTTTAATGTTTTTCTGACACAAATCTTAATAAATTTCTTTACAATTTCTTGTTGTTAAAACATACTTTCCCAATTTTTGCCTGTCATTTCACTTAGAAAACTGAGATCATTTGACATGAGCTCCCTTTCTTCCTCTTCTTTTCATCTTAGAACCTTATTGAGATGATTTACTCTCTCCTTCTTTTCTCCAATTGTTAAGGGAAATGACGCTTATCTTGGCCAAGGTCAGTCCCATTATGTGTGCATTTGATCCTATTCCCTCCTATATTTCTCACTAGATTAAACCTAAATTCTTCAACCTCTCCTTTTAAACAGGTCCTTCTCTATTGCTTGCAAAACTGCTCAAATACTTCCTATCCTTTAAAAAAATATCACTAGATATATCATCTCTTTAAGTTATTATTTTATATATCTCTTTGATTTTATCTCTTCTTCTCCTTTCCCTTCTCAATCATTTTACTTTTTGATTTCTAGACCATCATTCAGCTGAAATTTCTCTTTCCAAAGTTATCAATGATTTATTAATTGTCAGATATGATAGTCTTTTCTCAGTCCTCATTCTTCCTTGACCAATCTCTGGTACTTTCTACTACAGACTAGTGGTGTCAAACTCATAAAAAAAATTGGGAGTTACTAAAGTATACATAAGGATATCTATAACTTTCATATTGACATGTTCTTTTATCTATGTTTTATTATTTTTTATTATTTTGTTAAATATTTCCTAGTTACATTTTAATCTCACATAGCCTGCAGGTCCTGTGTTTGATATCTCTGTTGTAGACTACTCTTTCTTCTTGGATCTTCTCTTCTGTCTAATTGTTAGGAAATTTTTCTGACATCAAACCTTAAAAGTCTACTTTGCAATTCTTGTTCTTGAAACATCCCCCAGTGATACTTGGATTCTCAATTGTCCTTGAAACATTCCCCAGTGATACTTGGATTTAAGCATTATTCTCACCTGCTTTGCCCTCTTTTCTCTTCTGCAGTCCTGAGAGTACCATTATATTGTTTTTCTGAACTCATTAATGGCTTACAGGGGGGTCAACAGAATGATTTATTTCATGAATTATAATAATATATAAATTGTTATGAATGTTTTTGCAAGTCTTTTATTTTGCTTCTTTCTTTAATCTAATTTCTTTTGCTGCTTCATCATCCATATCATGCCCCCTAACTTTGGATGTTGCTCAAGATACTGCCCTGGGTCCTCTTCTCTTTTCCCTTTATATTCTCTCTCTCCCCCTCTGGACCTCATTAGTTCCCATTTCTTTAAGTGTCATCTCTATGCAGATAAGTCCTAGATCTCTACAACCTGCCTTAGTATCTTCCTGGGCTTCAGTTTCATATTACCAGCTAACTATTAAATTTGGATGTCCCCAAGAAATCTTACACTCAATTTATTCAAAACTGAACTCATGTTCTTTATTCCAAATCTCCTGTCCTTTCCCAAACTTCCTTATTTCTGTTGAAGGCATCATCAGACTTCCAGTCTCCCAGGTTTGTAATACTGGAATTATCTTGAACTCTTCACCCTCTTTCAAATATTTGATAAGTTGCTATGTCTAACTTGTCAAAATTTTTGACATCCAACTCCTTCTCCTTACTCACACAGGTACCACCACAATGCCTTACATCTTACTGCATTCTATGCAGTGTTGTCAAAGTAATTTTCCAAAAGCACAGCTTTAACCATGTGACTCTACTACTCAATCAATTTCAATGAATTCTTATTGATTCTAGGATAAAATATATGTTCCTTAATAGTTGAAGTTTCTTTTTGCACAGTCTCAATCTCTCCCTCTCCCTCTCCCTCTCTCTCTCTCTCTCTCTCTCTCTCTCTCTCTCTCTCTCTCTCTCTCTCTCTCTCTTTCTTTCTCTCTCTCTCTCGTTCTCTTTCGTTCTCCTCTCTGTCTCTGTCTATCTCTCTGTCTCTGTCTGTCTGTCTCTCTCTGTCTTTTTTCTCACTCTCTGTCTCTGTCTCTATCTCTGTTTGTTTCTCTCTCTCTTTCCTCTCTGTCTCTATGTCTCTGTCTATCTCTCTGTCTCTCTCTGTTTCTCTGTCTCTCTCTCTCTCTCTCTCTTTCTTTCTCTCTCTCTCTCGTTCTCTTTCGTTCTCCTCTCTGTCTCTGTCTATCTCTCTGTCTCTGTCTGTCTGTCTCTCTCTGTCTTTTTTCTCACTCTCTGTCTCTGTCTCTATCTCTGTTTGTTTCTCTCTCTCTTTCCTCTCTGTCTCTATGTCTCTGTCTATCTCTCTGTCTCTCTCTGTTTCTCTGTCTCTCTCTGTCTCTCTGTCTCTCTGTCTCTCATTCTCACTCAAACATACAAATATTCCAATGATACGAAGTTTTATTTTATTTTTTGCTCAATTTGCAGAGCCAGAAGGTAGTAATGAGAAGCATGGGATGCACACACCCAGAAATTTCAGTCACACATGGAGAGCATTCCTGAGTAACAGCAGAAACTATCTACAGATGGCTCTAGGAACTCAATTGGGAAAGATTCTCATAAGTGTATCTGTGAGTCACTGAGGATTTTGCAAGATATCCATGAGACACAATTGTTTGTTTCTAGGGTTTTGTTTATTTGTTTTCTTTTCTCTTTTTCAATAAAACTCTCTTGTGTACTATGTCCATAACTATTTCTATATCTAATTATCTCTTTGCTCTCTGTCTCTGTATGTATTTGTGTGTGTGTGTGTGTGTGTGTGTGTGTGTGTGTGTGTGTGTGTGTGCTAAATGCATAGTGGATAAAGCACTGAGCATGGAGTCACTTACTAGCTATGTGGTCTGGGCAAGTCACTTAATTCTGTTTGTCTCAGTTCCTCATGTCTAAAATGAGCTAGAGAAGAAAATGACAAACCACTATTTTCCCCCAAAACTCCAAATTGGGTCAAGAAGAGTTGTACATGACAGAAATAACAAGTATATATGTGCATCTTTATATATGTAAGTGTGTTCATGTGCATGCATGTATACACTAATATACACATAGATACATTATGTACAGTCCTCTGTTTATTCTATTCATCTTTTAAAATCAGACATAGCTTATTACTCTCTCTGCTACAATCTGTGATGCAGCTAACTGGGTTTTTTCTCTGTCCATCACACAAAACATTCCATCTTCAGTTTTTATACTTCTGCACTGGTAGTCCCAAATATTTGTATTAACTCTCTTTACCTCTGACTCAGAGATTTGCTCTCTTTCTTTAAGATGAATATTAAGCACCATTTTCTCTATTTTCTGACATCCAGCTCCTCAACTGTTAATGTCCAAGCATTTTATACATATATTCTACTTACTGACTTTAAGTTTGAACTGTATACATTCTCCTGTGAACTCATCTGCCCCATTAGTATGTAAAATCTTTGTAAGGTTCCTTACAAGTAGACATTGCTTCATTCTTTGTGTTAGTAGTATCCTAGGAACCAAACACTTTGCAGATGCTTAATATATATTTATTAGGTGACTGATTGATTGATAAGCTGAAGGGCATTGAATGGAGGGTAGCCAGAACCCAGAAAATCCATCATATAAGGACCAGTTGAAGGCACTGGGAATGATTAGAAAGGAGAAGAGAAGACTCTGTAAGATGAGAGCCTTTTAAATACTTAAAAAACTGTCATGTGGAGAAGGGATTAGACTTGTTCTTTTTAATCCCACGGGGCAGAAACAAGAGAAATCAATAGAAATTGCAAAGAAGAGTTTTAAGACTTGATGTCAGAAAAAATTTTCTACCATTTAGAGCTCTCAAAAAGTGGGATAGAGATGCTAAGTTCTCTTTCTTCAGAAGAGACTCGATGACCTTTTATTGGATATGTTACAGTGAAGATTCATTTTACTTTTCAGTTGGACTGGATGCCAAAGGAGGAAAGTTCCAATTCTAAAATCCAGGATTTAGTGAATTCTAGACTCTGAAAAGACCCATAATGCCATTTATTCCAATATACTCAATTTATTTGCTGATGCTAATGCTGACTCTAAACAATGACACTTTACAGAACTTGAGCTGCCAGTGATAAGAAATGTGATTCAAATGGAGGAACACTGAAGTTCAGAATTGGGCCACCTGCTTATTATCCAATGTTCAGTACTGTACCAGACACTCAGCAGGAACCTAATTAATGTACATTGGTTGATTATTTCAAAAGTCCCACCAACCAAGCTATGTAGTCACAAATTAGACCTGATATATTGTACATTGGTGTAGATGGTACCAAAGCAATAATAAAAAAAAAAGTTTCTTTTTCCTACAATGATGATGTCTCCATAGGGTAGGAAGTAGTAAAAGCTTCTTTTTGTCAGTAAATTTAGGCCAAAAAATGAGTGAGAAGAGCAGAAATGAATAGTAGTAAGAGTCTCTTTTAACAGTCACTTTTATAACCACAAGTCCTTAAAATCACCAGTATTTATGACCACACTTCATACTTTTCCCACATCCAAGGACATGTTTATTCTCAGTAGTGAAAGTACTCTCTCCTGCTTTAAAAAGAAAATCATTTATGCCATAAAGAGTGTTAGTCCTTTCTTTAGATGGGAGATATACTCTGCCAAAATGTTTCTCACAGCCTTCTTGTGACTGAAATCTAGAATTACACAATCTTAGTGTATATTCATACAGACTATCTCCAATCTTGGAGTTGTTATCCATTCATTTCAATATTCATTAAATTCAATAAGTATTACTGGGTAGCTGATATGTTTAAAATATAATACTTAATGAATTTTTGTTTGAACTTTTACTTTAGTAGGAATAGGTTACAAATTAGAGTTAAGTAATTAATTTTCACATGTTCTCATTTATGGGAAATTTAAATTGTTTGAATTTCTTCCATATTCTTGTCCTTGAAACATCCCCCAGTGATACTTGGATTTGAGCAAGGTTTTCACCTGCTTTGCCCTCTTTCCTTTTCTGCAGTCCTGAGAGTACTATTATATTGTGTTTTTCTGAACTCATTAATAGCTTGGGGGGTCAACAAAATGATCCAGAAGTTAACATGTCTACCATTGCCTGAACTGTATACATTTCCAAATAGCTCACCTTATGGACTTCAGTCACATTATGCATCCCAAGTGATGCCAGCTTGGGCTCTTAACAGGTGGACACATCTGTTCCAGTCCATCAGACTTGACTTACACTGACTGTGTTCTGTAATCATTATGGTTTTTATCCCAAATTACAGTGTCAATCTGTTAAGAATTAATATGTATTACTCTATCACTTGTTACCAAATTTTCACTTTATTTATTGGAACAAATCCTGCCCCTGATCACTGAGGCAAAATTCCCATTGAAAACGTTTAAAAAGCCTGGGCATTTAGAGTCAACAAGGTCATTGCATGTTAAAATATATTTTTGCGTAAGGTATATAATCCCTATTCCCTGGTGGTTTATTTTTTTTCTTCATCTGTACTGGAAGTTTGTTACAATTTTAGTGCATTGGTTTGGATTATTTTTAATCATCTCTCCCAACACATATTATATTTTAAAGTGGTATTCCTACTAGGATAAGAAGCTTGACAGGTTATTTACCTTTACTTTTATTGGAATTTTTTGATGTTTATTTTTTTCTAATACTTGGAAATTTGTCTTTTAAATGTTCTACTTCCTTTAAAAATATCTTCTTGGAGTTTTAGAGTATGGTTCTTAAAACCAACAGCTTAAAATATTATTAGATGGATTTCTGTGTTCTAATTTGAACTCTTTTTGTTTTTTTCTATTTTTCACACAAAGGAAACCCAGGATAAGATTTTTATTAAGGAAGAAAATTACTATCTTTAATCACAAATTACAATGGAAAAGTTTATTCATAGATCTAATCCCAATTTAATTTCATAGCCAACTTTTGATCCCATTTATTCTTCTATGCCCAACCCCCAATCACAGTGGATCTATAGATACAATTCATGATAAGAAAGAAACTTCCAATACATTAGAACCATGTAATTCATTCTTGAGTTGAGTCTCCTTCCCCTTAGTCTTAGAATTACAAAGCCATTTTAAAAAGATTCTTTGGTAAGAGGGTAAACCATTTTTGCAGCTCCTTCCTTGACTCCTTATATCTACAAGTTTCTAGGTTACTGGCATCCTAAGCTTTTTTCTTAAAAAAAAAAGTTAGGAAAATAAGAAAAGGAAAACAAAAGAAAGTAACAGGCATTTAGGTGCCAACTATGTGTCAGACATAGTACTCAGTGCTTCACAAATATCTCATTTGATCCTCACGATAACCATGGGAGATAGGCTCTATTATTATTATTCTCATTTTACAGTTAGAGAAATTGAGGCAGACAAAGGGTAATGACTTGCCTATGGTCATATAGCTATTAAGGTTCTAAAGTCCCATTTGAATTAAGGTCTTCCTGACTCTAGTTCCAGTGTTCTATCCATTTCTCCATTTACTGACTAGTCACTCTCACTGTGATGTTAGTTGGGGTTTCAGCAGTATTGATAGCAGTGAGAAAACATACCAATTTGCTAACTAGGACATCTTAAGATAGGAGAGAGTCTTCACAGTTATTCTGAACCACAGCTCCTCCATAGAATCAGACTTCCTTGTGGAGCCATGGCATTTTGGATAAAGTCAGATTCACAATCATACACTACAGTAGAAAGAGTACTTGACTTGAACTCAAGAAGACCTGAATCCTGTTTCAAGGAATTATAGGTGAGTTACTTATCTGCCTCAGTTTCTTCATCTGCAAAATGGGAAAAATAATAGCACCTTCTTCCCAGGATATTTGTAAGAATAATAATATAATTTGAAATAATAATAATATAATTATATCATTTTGTCCTCACAGCAGTCCTAAAAGGTTAGGTATTATATTTCCATTATATCCATCCATTATGATGAATTTAAGGCAACAAAAGTTAAAAGACTTGCCAATAAATGCCTGAAGCTAAATTTGAATTCAGATCTTCCTGATTCTAGGACTAGACTCTGACAGACTGCAAATCTAGTTTCTTTAAGTAAGGATTGCAAAGTACTTTACATTTATATACTTTATCCCCCTTTATTTGAACTTCACAACAGCCTAGTGAGATCCCAGTTTTACAGATGAGGGAAAAAGAGATAACACATTTCAAGTGCTTTGTAGACCTTAAAAAGCTCTCTATAAATGCTACTTGTTTTTAACCAGCAGTACCTTTGTCTAAACTCTAGGAGGTAGTTATCTAGAACAATTAGAATTCTTGCAGTTGCCACAATGGACAGAATAACAAGTTTTTGCAGTTGTCCTCTACAACTTAGACACTCATATTTAATAATTCCTTAAGGATTTAATGTTCATCTGCATGAAACAATTCCTTAAAGGCCTAGTCAGTAGATAGGAGCATGAACTTTATGTCTCCTTCTGATATAGGCCACAATTTCCTATTAATGCTCTTTGGCCTCCAGAGCTTTAAATAGCAGGACTCATGAGCTACTTTCAGAGGATTACTAGAAATATTGTGTAGTTTCAAAAATTGAAAAATTAAAATCCTATTATTCCCTGAGGAGGAATAAAACTTTGAGAGTAAAACTCAGTAGATGCTTAGTATTGCTTCCAAAGTTCTGCCCATATTTTCACTTGGATGACTACAAATTACCTGCCTGAAATCTCCCTGTAATTACAGTTGAAAAACCCACTTTTCACTTCTCTGTCTACTCTGCCTCTTGAGAATTTTGGCCAGTAACTTTTGGGATTTTTTTTTTTGACATTGTTGTCTTTTTTGTTGTTGGGTTTTTTAGGTGAGGTTTGATGAAAACTTTTTTAAAAATGGGGAAAAAATAACTTCTCTTGAGAACTTGACAGTCTTTTCATAATACACACACACACATGTGAGGGGGAGGGAACATGAATATTTGAAAAGGCTTTTTGAAACTTGCAGGCACAAAGTGGAAGTGTACATCACTCTTTCAGACCCTGAGTCCATACAGAGCCACAGTGAAAGACAAGCTTTATACCCTCATCTCCTGTTGATATGTCAAAGGTGCCAGATTCATTCTCAACTTTTCCAGAATGTCTATCATTAGGTACATTAATATGGATGAACTAGCACAAAGGCAGAAAAAGAGAAAGGGGTTTTAAAGGGATAAAAGCCTTAAAACACATTTAAGTCAGGCTTAATTTTGAGGACTAAACTTTGGGATTTTTTAATGACCCACCCTCCTTCATCTCTCCCAGCAAAATGGGTGGGAGGGAGTGCTAATTAGATTTCCTTTAATGTCCCTTTGTCAGCATTTTACTAAAGATTCCCCAAGCCTTCCTATTAATGAAGAAATGGGGTGATGCTGACAAGAGATGAATAGGGAATTTTTTCTGTCATAACATCCCTTATTTTCATTTAATGTATTTGAAAGAATACAGATGTATTTGCCTTTCTAATCCAATTTGTGACTAGAAAAATTTCCAGTCATTTAATTTTTTAGATTTTAATTCTCAGTCTCTTAAGTATTAGCACGGTTATATCCCAATGGTACTAATACTTGAAAGCAAACAAAAGCCAACCTCCCCCAACATGCTACATACCCAGTTAATCTATAGTGATAGATTTGCTTTGAGAGTGGGCCCTATATGCTATTCTATGTGCACCTGTACCTTCAATAATGTCAAGAATGCTTATTTATTTCATCAGTGAAGGGAACTTTTGATGATCCTCCTCCCAGAGAACAATTATTCTTTATTATCTTAGAGAAGGAGATGAAGGAAGAAATTAGAATTTACATAGCATCTCCTCTGCAACAAGTACTGTGTTAAGCACTTTTTACAAATATTATCTAATTTAATAATCATAACTCATTTGAAATTCACAAATCTGTGAGGTGGGTATTACTTTTATCCCCATTTTACAGTTTAAGAAACTGAGACTTGCCAAGCATGACACAGTTAGCAAGAATCTGAAGTAGAATTTGAATTTGGGATGTTCTGACTATAGGCCCAGCATTCTAGCCATTAATCCACCAGCTGTCTTGTAGTGCAAGTGGAGACTAAGATAAGTTAATGACTGGAGTGGTATCTAAACCATTCTGTGTCAGAATGAGGACTTGAACTGAGATCCTACTTAATTCAAAACCATCTCTCTCTTCTTTATGTTATGCAATGATTAGCTGAATTGGGTACCTCTAATAGAGCAATAGATTTCTTTCTTTCTTTTTGGCAGAAGAAGGAAGATGTAGGGGTGAAATTGGAGGGACTGTGAAGGACTGAACCTGTGATTTTACCAATCTAAGATATCCCTTGTGTGTAAACTCCTTCAAACACCACAATTCTATGTTAAATTACTAATTCCTTTTTCATATGTATTAGTCCTCTTTTAGGAGAAACTTTTGAATCATTAATACCTACTGTTACCTAATTATACTTAGTACAATAACATCATGTGTCATTTTTGATTTTTAGTAGAAGGAAAATGATTTAAATATATATATATATAAAACGCAAGTCATCAGACTGGAAATTAGAGACAATTCTAGAAGGCTCTAAAGAAGTATTTGATTCTGATTTTCTTTCCAGAGTTTTGTGATTCTGACCAAGGCATTTCAAGTAAAGAAAGACAGAATTTAACAGGATGAAGGATTGTTAAAGTTATCTGAATCCTGACCCTTATTTTTATAAATAAGGAAATTGAGAAATAGAGAATTTCAGTGGCTTGTCCAAAATTAATTAGGTAGTTAATTAGAAGAGTTTTTAAAAAGCTTTTTCCTTTTAACAAAAAATTTAGCAAACAACAAACATGAAGATGGAAAAACATTAAAAGAGTTTTATTTGAAACTGTAACTGTTATTTATAGTTTTTAAAGCATAATTTTAAATTTAACACGATATCTTGCTGTCTTTGCCTATTATCCCTTTCCCCTCTTTTGGATAGACAGATAGGTAGGTAGATAAATAGGCAGATAGATGTACATATATTCATATATAGTTACACACACACACACACACATATGTATATATGAGTTTTTAAATTCCAAATTATCTTCCTCCCTACATTATTCCTACCAATTGAGAAGGCAAGAAATACTATACCCATTATACCTATAAGGTCATGCAAAGCATATTTCTACATCAATTGTGTGACCAAAAAAAAGGCAAGAAAAATTTTAAAAATGCTTCAGTCTTCACTCAGAATCTATCACTTGTCTATCTAGATGAAAAATAGAATTTTTCTTTAGAAGTTCTTTGGAATTTTTGATGAGCATTTTACTGATAAGAGTTGCCTAGGCTTTCATAGTTGATTACCGTTACAATATTGCTATTATTGTGCACAAAGTTCTGCTTCTACTCGCTTGATTTTGCATAAGCTCATATGAGTTTTCCTGGGTTTTTTTGAAACCATCATTTTCTTTATTATGAAATAGTATTTTATTACATTTATTGACCAAAATTTGGTTAATTATTCTTCAATTGGTGGTCATTCTCTCAGTCTCCAATTCTTTGACAGCTCACAAAAAAGAGTCCCTACAAATATTTTTGTACATATGGATGGTTTTCCTTTTCCTTTGTTTTCTTTGGGCTACAGACCTAATGGTGGTATTTCTGGATCAAAGAATATGAAGAATGTTATAGCACTTTGGGCATAATTCCAAATGATTCTTCAAAATAGTTTAAATATTACCCAGTTGCATCAGCAATGCATTGATATATCTATTTTCCCATATCCCCTTCAGCATTTGTCATTTTCTTTTGCTGTTATCGTAAATAATCTGATGGGTACAAAGGGGTAGCTGAGAACATTTTTTTTTTTAAATAACTATTGGTAGTTTTGAAATCTTCTTCTGAACACTGCCTGTTCATGTTATTTCACTTAATTTTATAAATGTGACTGAGTATTTCATATATTTGAGAAATGAGACATTTATCAGGAAAATTTGCTGTAAAGTTTCCTCCCAATTTCCTGCTTTTTCTCTAATTTTAGAAGCATTGCTTTTTTGTGTGCAAAAATCTTTTCAATTTTACATAGCCAAAATTATTGATTTACCTCTTGTAAACTTCTTTGTCTCTTGTATGATCATGATCTTCCTCCACCCATAAATCTGAAAGGTAAAATTTTCCACATTCCCAATTTGTTTTCCATTTGTTATTATGTCTAAATCATCATCCATTTAGAGCTTATCTTGATTTAGAGTATTTGTGATTAGCATTTGTTAGACTATTTTCCAGCTTTCTCAACAATTTTTATCAAAATGTGAGGTTTTTATCCAAAAATTAGATTACTATGCTCCTCTACTTTTTTATATTGTATATCTAATTTATCCTATTAATCAACCATTCATTTCTTAACCAGTAGTACATTGTTTTGATGATGACCATTTTATCTGATACTGCTTGCTAAGTGCCTCCTTCATTCACTTAAAAAAAATAAAACTGATTCTTTTGATATTCTTTACCTTTTGCTTCTCCAGATTGATTTTTTGTTATTATTTTTCTACCTGTATAAAGTAACATTTGGTGGTTTGATATTTCACTAAATTAGCAAATTGAGTTAGGAAGAATCACCATTTTTATTGTGTAAGCTCAGCCTATCCATGAGCAATTAACATTCCTTTAACTGTATAGATCTGCCTTTATTTATGTGATAAGTGTTTTATAATCCCCATTAAGCAGATAGACTTTCAAGTATTTAAATGGAATTTCTCTAACTCTTTATGCTAGGTTTAATTGCTAATACATAAAAATATTTATTGTGCTTATGGGCTTATTTTATGTTCTACAACTTTGATAAATTATTGTTTCAACTATTTTTGTTACTTGATTCTCCATGGTTCTATAACTACACCATAATTTTGAATAACAATGATGATAATAAATATCCATGCTTCATCCCTAATCTTATTAGAAAGACTTCTAATATACCCCCATTACAAATAATTATTGTTCTTGCTTTTAAGACACATATTACTCAATTTTAAGAATGGTTCCATTTAATCCTCTCCTTTCTAGTGTTTTTAATAAGAATGGGTATTGGGGCAGCTAGGTGGCGCAGTGGTTAGAGCACCGGCCCTGAAGTCAGGAGGACCTGAGTTCAAATCTGGTCTCAGATACTTCCTAGCTGTGTGACCCTGGGCAAGTCACTTAACCCCAATTGCCTCAGCAAAAAGCAAAAAAAAAAAAAAAATAAGAATTGGTATTGTATTTTTTTTCAATAGCTTTTTCTGCATCTATTGATATAGTCATGTGATTTTTGTTATTTCTGTTAATTATATGGTCATTTATGATTATAGTATTTTTAATGTTGAATCAACTATGTATTCCTAGTATAAATCCAACCCAATCACAGTGTATAATCTGTATAATATGTTGCTATAATCTTCTTATTGATATTTTATTTAAAAATTTTTATTAATACTCAGGGAAATTGATCTATAATTTATTTGTTCTTCCTGGTATAGATACCAAAACTATATTTGCATCACAAAAGAACTTTTTTTACTTATTTCTTTGTTTTTTCAAACTGTATAATATTGGAGTTAATTATGCTTTACATTTAAAACAGCTGGGTGATGCAGTGGATAAAATACTGGGCTAGGAATCAGGAAGACTTTATCTTCATGAGTTCAAATCTGACCCAAGATAATTACTAGACCCTGTTTGCCTCAGTTTCTTATCTATAAAATGAGCTAGAAAGGTAAATGGCAAAGCACTACAATTATCTGTCAAAAAAACTCTAAAATATGGTCACGAGTCAGACATGACTGAAACAAATGAACAAGAAGTATCTTTTTGTAAATTCATCCAGTACTGATTCCTAGGAAATATTGTAGACTAAGAAATTATGCTTTGTAACTCTCAGAATGAGGCAAACAAGCTATTGTTGGCAACAAAATGAGGCAAACAACATTGTTGATGTTGTATAATTATTTCCTTCCTACCAATCTTCAAATCTTTATAATAATTGCCTTCTTTAATATTTCAGAATGAATGCAATGTCCCAATGTTTCTTATAGTTTAAATGTGTGGGGGGAAATTGGTTGTTAGGGATAATCTCATCTGCAAATTTTAGTAGGAGTCAAAACAATATTATCCAAAAACCTCTACTAATTATATACTTGTATCAGCCACAATATAAATTGCAAAGATATTAAATCTCTCTTTGTCCCTTGTCTTGGGTAAAG
The DNA here is from genome assembly GCA_023553655.1 of Myrmecobius fasciatus. Classification (NCBI taxonomy): domain Eukaryota; kingdom Metazoa; phylum Chordata; class Mammalia; order Dasyuromorphia; family Myrmecobiidae; genus Myrmecobius; species Myrmecobius fasciatus. The sequence continues at coordinate 22,139 of JAJPUD010011112.1, read as the reverse complement.
GCCAGATTTTTAGATTAGGCAATTTTAGGCTATTTTTCCTTCTTTCATCTTCTGAATTTTTTAAAATGATGATTAGTTGATGTCCTTTGCTTTGTATCAGCATGGAATTGTATTTACTTCCCCAGGCTACTAGGAGATAGAAAGCTCACAATAATGCACTCAAGTTGAAATAACAGAATAGTTAGCAAAAAGGAAACATTAAGTGTTTTAATAATTTTTCCTCATTTTCAGAAATGTGTGAAGATGATTTGAAAGTATTCCCAAAATGTGAGAAAATGACATATGTTTTTTGAAAATTGTGTATTGTTTATATCTGTTCAAATATATTTTAAATTAATCAGAGAGTGGGGAAAAAAAGGAAGGATAGGTAGACTCCTTTAAGACATGCCTATTGAAAGGTAGACCTAAGACTTTTTGGACTGTTTAAAAGAACAGTCTTCAGTTGTTCTATGCAAACTAACTTTTGCATCAAAGTTGGAGAAATCTTTTTGAAGGAGAAGTTGGTGGATTCTGGAAGCTCAAAGTTGGAGAGAAGATCAGAAGTCTAATATTCCAATTTATATCATGACAGAAATACCATCTATAACATCTTTAATAAGTCATCATTCAACCTCTATACAAACAACTTCCTTGAAGAAAAATTAATTCTTCTTTTATCAGTAACCTTAGGACTAGTAATGGTGTAGTTGCAACCTTCCTTACTTTTGCAGAAGAAAAAGAGCAAGTGCTTGGGAATCTTTGAATGAGTGTTTAGCTAGAGTAGAGTCAATATGTAGATTGAAGAAAATTTGTATGATGAAATCTTAGAAAGAACAGATTGAGAATGATTAAGGAAAGTTTTCAGTAGATATATATAAAAGAATAAATGTTTGAGTCACTGACAGAGGGTTATTTGCATTAGGGGAAGTACTATATTTACTTACCAATGATAATTGGGCCCTGGTTTTAGAGGCTGAGCTCTTCATCCTAAGGCTTCCTTTCCTGCCACTGATTCTTATAGTCTCCTTTCCCTGTAAGCCTCCAGAAAATATATTAGTAGGAAAGAATAGTGATGAGAGGTTGTTACTTACATCTGGTTTCTCATATTCACTGAATCTTCTCATTCTCTAGGCTCTGATGGGTTCTTAAGTTTGTGACTGAAATGAATCTTTTTGGAGAAGCCAGTTTTTTTCAGAAAAAAAGGCTTAAAATACATAATATAAAAGAAATTAAATTGCAAAAGAAGCCAATTGTATTGAAATGCAGTCAGTTATCTATCTATCTATCTATCTATCTATCTATCTATCTGTATATATATATATATATGTTAATTCAAGTTCAATCTAATCCAACCATTCTGCAGAGCAATTTGGAATTGTGTCCAAAGGGCTATCAAATTGTGCATACCTTTTGATCCAGCAGTGTCCCTACTGGGCCTGTATCCCAAAGAAATCAGAAAAAAGGGAAAAGGACCCACATGTGCAAAAATGTTTCTGGCAGCCCTTTTTGTAATGGCAAGAAACTGGAAACTAAGCGGATGCCCATGAGTTGGAGAATGGGAGAATAATTATGGTATGTGAATGTTATGGAATATTATTGTTCTGTAAGAAACGACCAGCAGGATGATTTCAGAGAGGCCTGGAAAGACTTACATGAACTGAGGCTAAATGAAGTGAGTATTACCACTTTGTACTCAACAACAACAAGATTATACAATGATCAATTCTGATAAATGTGGCTCTTTTCAATTGTGAGGTGATTCAGGCCAGTAAGGTCTTGTGAAAAAGAAAGCCAGCTATACCCAGAGAGAGGGCTGTGGGGACTGAGTGTGGATCACAACATAATATATTCACTTTTGTATTGTTGTTTGCTTGCATTTTGTTTTCTTTCTCATTTTTTTTCCTTTTTGATCTGATTTTTCTTGTGCAGCATGCTAATAGTGGTAATAGATACGTAGAAGAATTGCACATGTTTGACATATATTGGATTACTTGCCATCCAGAGGAGGTGATGGAGGGAAGGGAAGAAAAAAATTGGAACACAAGGTTTTGCAAAAATGAATTTTGAAAATTACCTATGCATATGTTTTGAAAATATAAGGCTTTAATAAAAACAAATACAAGTTCACAAATGCTAGCTTGAAAACATCATAAAATAAGCATTAACTTCTAAACTCTTAATACAAGCATTAAATAATCATCCACATTCTTTTCTTTACTTCCAAGTATTCCACAATAGATGCTATTTCCTGACACTCTTCCATAGCTCGTCGTTTTTTACTAGATGATCTTACTATACTATCAATATACTAATGCTTGTTTTATTCCACAAATTAAAAATAAAACAAATTTTAAAAAATGTTTTTCAAAGTGGAAAAAGAACTAAACTTGTTGTGGGTGGATGGAATGAAATTTGGAAATCTGAAAGAAAATAAACCAGATATGAAAACAGAGCTGGTACTCTGAAATGAAGTTATGTATATGAACATCAATACATATATCTAAGAGTAAGAGAAATAAAAATTAATGCAAATAAGACAGCAAGTCTAACAACAAAGCTAATACAAAATCTAAATTATTTATGTATAATAATATTATTCTTTTCATTTATCTTTTTAGCACATGCTTGGTGAAAGTGTACACAGGGTATTTAGTCAGTTCACCATAGTAGATGCTTAAATCATTACCTTTGTGAATGAGGAACAATAATAAGGCAGAGAAGAATATACAATAGTTATGAAGGCTGTGGCTTCATTCAACACAAATTGCTCAAATTAAAACTCCTCAAATATTGACTAAGCATCTACTATGTACAATCTTACTATTTTTTCCAAGTGACCATGCCCATGACCTTCAGAAGGCAGCTTAGGGAATATAGTAGTTGGTATGCCTAACTCGGAGTTCAAATTTGACATCAAATATATACAAGTTTACCTGCGTGATCTTAGGAGCTCTTAACTTCAATATACCTTATTTTTCTTAACTGTAAAATGGGTATGATAGCATCTACATTACAGGGTTGGTGTGAGGATCAAATGGGATGATATTTGTAAAGTGTCTGGAACATATGTAGGCACTTAATACTCCACCAAATCCCAGAAGCCTTTTAAACTCTTAAAACTTTTCATTTCACCTGCTTTACTATTTTCTTCTTAGAAACCAACAAATTTGTTCCCCATCCTGGATTCTCTGGTTAGTCCCTTTTAACCATCTATCTACATTTGTTTTTTCCTACTTGAAAAGCTTCTTTGCAGGTATAGAAATAAATCCAAGTAACATTGGTCAAATTAAATTAAACTTTAATTCATGAAAGCACTCATTGCAGAGGGGACACCTGGGCTTTATTTTGGAGGAAATTAGACATTTTCCAAGGCCAAGATGAAGAGTGAGTGCATTCCAAACATGGGGGACCACGTAAGCAAAAACAGAAAAGTGAGAGATGGAAAGGCATATAGAGGAACAGCTAGTAGTTTGAGACAAAGACAGAGTGAAAGGAGGTAAGTAGTATTGTTCAATGCAAAGAAACTAGACATAAATAAAATTATTCAAACATGTTTCATACACCCACAGACCTACAACCTCTCTTAGCATTTAAATTATTTTTATATTATCTTTAAATTGTCTACAGTACAAATGCAAAGAGAATTCCTGTCCACTAGGGGCTTACTATTCAAAACAACTGTATCAACATGAGTAAGTAACAAATAAGCAAAACAGAATTTACAAGCCATCCCAAAAGTCTTGGTACAGCTTTAAGCATTAATAAATTACAGATATTAGATTTAAATGTTAAAGTTGTTCAGAAACTTTTGAGATACTATATTTAAAGCAAGTGTAGTCATTCATTTTATGTGATACTTTGACAGGTAGTGCAAGAACTTACCTCTAGGCTTTGCCCCTGGGAAACTCATAAAGGCAGATGATAAAATGTCATTAGAAAACTGGTCATTTTGAGATATCTGAGTAACATTTTGCAGTTCAGAAGAAAATTTATCCCAGTTTCAGATTATTTGAAGTTAACAAATAATGTGTAAAACTGGAAATGATTTAAACTCTACCTTTCTTATTAAATACATTAAAATAGAGGCTAAAGTGGAGGGCCAGTTAAATTAGTCTTATTTGAGCCATAATTCCACATTTTCTTTGATGGTCAATGGGTCTTTTCATTTCTAAAGAACTTCTAAAGTATAGGTCACATAATTATTGTGCAAGTCTTTTTCACTGTTACCTCAAATAAATGATTTTATTATTTTTTAAACTTCTCATCCCTAAGGAAATCCCTCCTGAAAAGTTAAGTTGCACATAGAAAATCTTTCCTTCATCAATATTGAATTATATTGTCTATATGTGGTTGCCAATTTCCTATAAATTACAAAATTTAATCCTATTCACTTCTTATTCATTATCATTTTACATAAATTGGATCTATAATTATTTTGATTAAATATTTCATATCACATGTAGGATAACAAAACTGGCAAAACTGAGTGGTTGTAATTGTGAGATTTATGTGCATAGAATTAAAGAAGACAAATTATAGGCTAGTAAGGGAATCATATACAATTGTTAAGATATAAACAAAGATATATTAAAGTTATAATAATTAGGGAAAACAACAGAGTAGATACTTTTTAAAGAGCTTTCTAGGTAAGAATAGCTATAATAAACAAGGAATATGGCAAAAATCAGCCAAGTCAAGTATATTAAAATATTGAGAGAAACAATTGGAACTCAGTCTTCTTAATAAATACTTGCTACTGTCGTCCAAATGCAAAATGAGTGCAACCTACCATGATTAATTGCTTATGTTTTCCCCAAACTGTATAATTGAGAAATGGTGTAATCAATGATATGAATGTAATGCTTATGTATCTTTCACACAAGCTTAATGGCTTGTGTCATATCCAAGTGTTCCTATGAATGGAAGCAGCAGTGTTTTTAATAGACCTTTTTAGTACTGAAAGTCTATGAGGTATGTTGGATAGAGTATTCTATTTGGATTCTAAAGAACTAGATTCTAGTTTCCACTATTCTGCCTACTGCCTGTGTAACCTATGATGCATCTCTTAAACTCATAGTGCCTTAGTTTTCCTCATCTATAAAATAGAGATGAAAAGACTTGTCAATAGGGTTATTGCATAGAAAGTATCATAAAGCATTATAGAAATAAATTGTTATTTTAATTATGAGCATTTATCTTCCAATTCTTGGAGATGTGGTCTCAATGGTAGGAGAGAACATTTCAAAGAATCAGATTTTTTTCAATAGATATATCTCAATAGATACACAGAGTATTTATTTGTGTATTTGTATATGTACATAAATATATGCATATAAATACAGAAACACACATGCTTATATATATTATATTAATTAATAAGAATCTAATCAGTTCATTTACTTTTATATCTCTTTTAGAGTTGTAATATATATATATAAGTTCTCATACATCATTTCATATATGTTATCAGCATATAATACATGATATATGTTATCTACTTTTCTATCAACAGTAAAAGGGTTGCCCGTTGCATCAGGGACACCTGGATTCAATTCCTACCTTTGACACATAAAAGTTATGTGACCACAGGAAGGTCACCAACAGGCTCATCCTTTGATATTCCAGATATATCTCAGTCTGTAATTAGCAGATAAGTTGCTGATCTGCATCAACATTTCCACACCAGAAGCTCTTTATAAAGATTTCAAAATACAAAGTAAAATATGTTGTTGTTGTTATTATCATTATTATTATTGCTATTATAGTATAATAACTATGAGATTCTTAGCAGCCTTTTTCCTTTCTCTGCCTTCTGCCCTTTCTGTCATTTATTCACTATTACAGTAGAAATAGAAGGTAGCTACACAGACAAGAGAATTTTTTGTTTTTTTTTATCAGCTTCATAGTTGTCATGAACTACCTATGATCTAGTCCTGAAACCCCCTTTGAAAAAATTGACAAATGCTGCCCTATACTAAAAAATGGCTCCCATCCCAAATGGTGTCATGTTTTATTTCTATTTTATTTTATTTTTGGACAGAGCTTCCACTGTTACAGGGAATTATAGAAGGAGAAACTCTCTCTTCCAATACAGATCCATACTTGCACTAGATTTGAAACCTATAAAACCCATTTGGAACATTGAAAGGTTAAGTCACTTGTCTGAGATAAAAAAATAAGTATCAGAAGCAGAATTTGAACCCACGTATTACTGACTCTTCATCCACCATGCTACATTATTTGTTTTTTTTTCGAAATTCATGGAATATTTTTCATAAATGTTCTTCCTTTGTGTTCCAATGCTTCCTGAGTAGTGGTTTTCATGTATCCAGAGAAGTATCTTTGATTTCAAATGGTAGAATTCTGCCGAGAGAAGTTATATTCCCCTTTCCCATGATTCTTTAAGAGCCTTTGCTACTTCTGCTTATGAAAGATGAAATCGTATTTTCAGAAATCACACAAATTTCCTTTGTGAATACTAAATGCAGTATTTTTCCAGTTTTGTTTTTATAATTTATAAGTTGATATAAATTCCTACTTGTAAGGAAATATCTTTTTTTCCTAGAGAAATATAAGTAGAAAATAATTATTTCAAGATACATTTGCATTTTCAAATTAAAACTACTGTGATCTTTCACCTCTCCTCTCTCAAACTAGCAAAGATAACAAAAGATGAAAATGGTAAATGTTGGGGGAAATGTGAGGAGACAGTCATATTAATGTATTGTTGGTGTTGGTAAAATTGCAAATTAGTCCAGCTACTCTGGGAAACAACTTGGAATTTTACTGGAAAAATAACTAAACCATATCTACCTTATGATATAGAGATACCACAAATTGCCCCATTAGAGTGAAAGACAGAGGGAAGGGTCTCAAATATGAAAAATATTTATAGCAACACTTTTTATAGCAGTGAAGAATAAGAAACAAAATGGGTGCCCATAAATTGAGTATAACTAAAAATATTGTTTGAACGCTGTTTTTTATTCAATTTAGGGAGCTCCCCTCTACCAATGCATATCAACATTTTTTTGCAACTTTTAATAGGAAGTCAGGCCGCCAATAAGAATTTATTAATTTTCTACTATGTATTGCTAGAAAAATTGCCCACAGCATTGAGAGATTGACTTGGCCAGATCAAACAGACAATATATTTTAAGACTTAAACCTATATTTTTCTAAATCCAATGCCAGCTCTCTATCCACTACACTACTCTTACTTGAATGAAATAGCATACTATTTCACTGAAAGAAATAATGTTAAGAACTCAAAAAAACTTGGAAAGATCTGCATAAACAAATGCAGAGCAAAATTAACAGAATGAGATTAATTTACACATGGATTAGAAAAATCTTAAGAAATATGTTGGTGGATTTTGCCTGATTATACTTTTTTTAAAAGAGAAGGCTTTTATAGGTAGAAAAAACTAAGGGTGTGTGAAGTAATGGGAAGTAATTGAGATGCATAAAAAGGAAAGAAAAGAATATCAACACAATAGTAAAAGCATATGAAGAAAAACAAAAATAAGTTCAAAAGAGGAAACAAACAAGATAATTTTGTTACTCCCTTATTAAAAACCAAAAAGTAGTATCAGGGTTTCCTAAGCAACCCTGATTTTTTGAATATTGAAATGTCTAAATTTTTGGCTGATTATCATATAATATTATATAATAAAAAATTAAATTTAAAAAATGAATAACATCATAATCCTGATGAATTTGGAATCAAGTTTTCATAATTTCACCAGAAAAAGTGGTCTGGAATAAGTGCAATGAAAAGTTCATGGTGAAAAATAATGCAAATCACTGAGATATGAAATAGTGTCATGTCTGAGGAACTGCAATTAGGCCAATGTAGCTGAATTATATCATGAAGGTATAATAATGAGATCTTGAAGGAGAGCAAAGTATAAAATTAGAAAGTCAAAAGGAGATATGGTTTGAAGGACTTTAGCAACAAACAGAGAAATTGATATTTAATCTTGGAAGATGTAGTCAAATGGAAAAATCATCTGTGGAACTGAGTAGAGGATGAATTGAAGTGTGTGTGTGTGTGTGTGTGTGTGTGAAAATCCAGATCTCTTTACTCCAAATCCAGTGTTCTTTCTACTAGATGCCAGTTCCATTTCCAAGACATAGAATATTATGAAAATGTAGGAAATATGAGACTCAAAATAAGAGGAAGATTTATCTGTCAAATAATAACTAGGAGAGAGAATGATGCCATTTGTATTCTTTTTTTCTATAAAACAAGGATACATTACTGAAACTACTAGCTCAGAGAGTTTCTAAAATGATTGTAACATCTCCCTGAATAAAAATAACCTTTGAAGTTCCAACAGCAAAAATGAATTCATGGGGACTATCCGTCTTAATACTCTAAAGATTGATTTTAAATCAATTATACTTTTTAATCAACAATACCAAAGTATTTTACCAATAAGTATTATTAATCATCTCACACAGGAGAGAAGTTAACATAATGGAATTAGTTAAAGTTGTCATCCATGGAATAGGTTCTAAGGCAGCAAGTGAAAAAAAAGTGGACAAAGTGAGAAGACTTAGTTTCCCATTAATCTCCTTGGGATACAGACTTAGTAGTAGTATTGCTGAATCAAAGGGTATGCAGTTTTATATTCTTCTGTGCATAGTTTCAATTTTTGGATCAGTCTACAAATTTTTTTTAAGTTTGTATGATGTATACACCTCAGTTTCAGGTCAAAAATTTGACATCAAACCATAATTATTTTGTAAGTAAATATGGCACCATGGCAACCTTTGAAAGCTTTCCAAAGTAACACAAATATTATATTAAACCCTCAAAATATGCTTTTTTTTCCTGGCTACATTTATTAATACCATTCTTCTCACACAGGAGTCCCATTTCATTCTATTGCTCCCATGTCATTAAACTATGACAGCACAACCATTCATTTGTGGCAAATATGACCAATCCACAATGTCCCTTATAGATAGCAAACCCCTGAGGAATTCCCCATTCCTTGATGATACTACATTTGGAGATTTCCTTGTTCCCCTCTTCTGTTGTTGTTGTTAGGGCATGATTCTCAAATCCCAAACCAGTTCTCAACTTGATTCTTTAACACAATATAGAACCTTTAGAGATAGGGCTGGAAGAGGTAAGGCTGTAAAGGGCAGAAAAGGGAAAGATTTTCTCTAAACTACAGAGCAATTTTACTTTAATCTTCAATATATAATTACCTTTATGTAGCTTTTATTAAATTCAATAAGAAATTATTAAATGCCTATTATATGCAGAATATAAGATTTGGATGATACAAACCTTAAATAAGTTAAGAATCTTGATCTTATGGTGATAAAGGGAGGAAAGGAAAAAAAGTATTTATATAGTATCTACTACATGCCAGGCACTATGCAAAATATATATTTAGAGCATATTTTGTTTTTCTGGGAGATGGTGAAGGAATGAGTACGATATATGCAAAAAGTTGTTGTTGAGTCATTTTTCAGTTGTGTCAGACTTTTTGTGACCCTATTTGTTGTTTTCCTCTGCAAGGATACTGCAGTGGTTTGCCATTTTCTTCTCTAGGTTTTTTTACAGATGAGGAATTGAGGCAAACAGGGTTCAGTGACTTGCCCAGATTTGAATTTAATTTGAGGTTAGATTTGAACTCACAAAGAGGAACCTCCCTGACTCCAGACCCACTGTACCACCTAGCTGCCAAAAACAAAATGATAAATGATAGATTTTAAGAAAAATACATTCAAAGTTCCATGAAAGCTCTAACAGGGTTTGAGAACAGAACATTGCTTCCTGGAAGCATGAGAGTGGAAGAGGTTCAGGAAAAGTTTCATAAAAGAGAAAACATTTGAATTGGGCTTTAAAGGATGACTAGAAAGGAATAAGCAGAGACAGTGGGAAGGGATTTAATTTTATCAGAGAAAGTGTGAGAAAAAGGTGAGATTCAAGAAAGTACAAGGGGCAGATAACAATAATTATAATTTACATTTATGGGGGAGCTTTAAGGTTTGCAAAGTGGAAACATCAAGGTATAAAAAAAAATGATAATTTAATCCTGAGAGCAACCTTTTAATGCAATATTATTATGCAAACATTTTTACAAATGAAGGAATTGAGTCTCAAAGAGGATATGGTCACACAACTAAGAATGTCAAAAATAGTATTTGAATATAGATTTTTTCTGATGCCAACACGAGTATTTATGACACCATACAAATTTGTCTTCAGTTTGATTGAATATAAAACAACACTAATAGGAGATTAACTTAGAAAAGCAGAGTGATATCAAATTGTGAGGGGTTTTGACTGTGAAATTAAACAGCTTGAAATTTGAACTTTCCTTAGTAACCAATAGGGAGCCATTGAATGGTTTTGAGCAAAGGAGTGCCATAAATTGATGGATAGCACAAGGAAAATTTGGCAACAATATGAAGACTAAACTGGAATGAAAGGAGAATGGAAAAGCAAAGTCTACAAGGATTTTAATAAGGGCATGTAGTGAATTATGGCAGTAGAGAAAAAATAAAGCCATTCTATAGGTATTTTAGAGGTTAAATTATCAGAACTTGCTAACAGACTAGAGAGGAGAGATGACAGAAAAGGAAGAGATAAAAAATAAAATTTCAAATGTGGGAGGCTAGGTAATTGCATTGATGCTGCTTTCAGAGATAGAAAAATGAGTGGATGAAAAAGCATTTTTAAGTGGTTACTCTATATAAGGCACTGTGCTAAGCACTTAGGGTACAAAAACAAGGAAGATGCTCTTTGGTCTCAAAGAGGCTTATATTTTTATGGGTGAAGATTACACATAAAGTAGAAGAAAGAGGTAAGAGAGACACATGCTGGTATTTTGTAGTAATAGTTGGGAAATGATATGGAGACCTGTTTACATGAAAGAGGAAGCAAAAACAGGCTTCTCAGAGTCCAGAATACTAGGAGTTCAAGATTCCAGTGGAAAAGAGAAGATGAAATCAAACTGAGGAGCCTTTTTGAAGTGTTTCATTTGATGTGCTGGACATCAAACAGTACTACCCTCTCAGGAGTTAGAATTATGAGTCTCAAACTTAAAAGAAAAGACATCTATCTACAGGTAAAAGATGAACTGAAACCATGGGAGTGAATGATATAAGAAGAGAGAGGAATACTAAGGACAAAGTATTGTGGAATACCCACCTTAAGAAATAAGGAAGAGGAGGAAAAAAAAAGCAGAAAGCCAGAAAGACTGATTTAACCAAATTAAGAATTAAATTAGTAAGATCCCTCTCTTTGACAGCCTCCTAGTGAAAGTAAATAGACTTCTTTAACTGTCCCTTGTGATGAAAGAGAACTGAAGGCAAACATTATCTGAAGCCTGAAAAGGGCAGAGCCTACTTAAATGTTTGGAGAGGGTTGGAGGTTCTAGTGGGAGCTAGAAAACACTACACAGATGTGAAAATAAAGGAATTAATCAACATCAACTAGAAAAATTATCTACTCAGTACTAGGCATTGAAATTCCAGAAAGGAAGGAGTATCAGAAAAGTAGGAGGGAGAAGAAATAATAGAATGAGAAATGTGACTGGCAAACAGGCTAGATACCCTGTTGTACATGATAGCATGAATTGATAGTTAGCTAACGTTCATGTAGCATTTTCAGGTCTGCAAAGATATATAGATCAAGATTGAGATTGAGAGATATATGATGTATGTACCTGTGTATCCCTTGTTGTTTTTCACTCATTCTATCATGTTAGATCCATTTAGAGTTTTCTTGACAAAGATATTGGAATGTTTTGTTATTTTCCTTCTCCTTCTTCTTGAAGAAACTGAGGGAAATAAGGTTAAGTGACTTGATAAAATTAAAACAGGGATATGAGGGGCAGCTAGGCGGCGCAGTGGTTAGAGCACCAGCCCTGAAGTCAGGAAGACCTGAGTTCAAATCTGGTCTCAGACACTTCCTAGCTGTGTGACCCTGGGCAAGTCACTTAACCCCGATTGCCTCAGCAAAAAGCAAAAAAAAAAAAAAAAACAGGGATATGAAATAACTGCCCAAGGTCATAGAGTTAGTATCAGCTTGAGGCAAAATTCGAGCTTAAATCTCCCTTTCTCCAAATTCAATGCACTATCTATTCAGACTTCTAATTGCCTCACTGAAGCAAAACAGTGTAGGAAAATACCTGTCCTCCCTTTGGAAATTTGTTGGGAGTTCAGGGGCTATACTGGAAGCAAACATACTGTTCACCTGAAAAAGCCTCTTTCCAGATAGCTATAGTCCACCTGATAGACCTCTTTCACAATTGAATTCAAATACATTACCACAGAGCTAAATATTGCTTTGTAGCTTATGTTTTAAAAAGGAAAGGAACGAATCACAAATCCTTACTCTTAAAGAAAGCACTTTTAAGATTTTTTTGTTGTTGTTGTTCTAGAGGACTGCCTATTCTATAAAGAAAAGATAATTATTTTGTAAATAGAATGAATTCTTGGCAATCAGTCTAATGGAAAGAAAAGTGGCATGTCAAGTTCAAAGTGGAAAATCACATTGTATTTAATTATGGGTGTGTCTGATAGTCTAGGAACTTGTAATATTGTAAAGGGAATAAAGAAGTCACACTATTAAGACTCAACTCAAGAAGAACTGGAAAATTATTCAGTTTCTCTGACTTCTTAAGTACTGTCTAGTCTCTCTACTCCATGCTGAGCCTAGAAAAAAATAAATGATCTCAGAATGAAAGAATGTTCTCTTTATACTAAGCTTGCTTGTATATCTCATGCCTTCCCTGAGAAAGGGAAATGAATGCATTTAAATAATTGTGTTAAGAAAGAAATAAAAAGAAAAAATGGAAAGAAAAAATAGGAAGCCTAAATGCATTTTCTTTTCAAATATTTTGGAAATAGCTATTAAAATCCTTTGGTTCTTACAAAAGCAATTTTGAATAAAAGTAAAGATGAGGACTTACTAAGGGTCTAGTATTTTCAAAGCATTGTGCTAAGCACTAAAGATACATAGACAAAGAGAAATGATCCCTGCTCTCCAGAAGGCTGCTTCTTCTTCTTCTTCTTCTTCTTCTTCTTCTTCTTCTTCTTCTTCT
>JAJPUD010011111.1:38189-53434 GCA_023553655.1 Myrmecobius fasciatus | reverse complement strand
AAGGAAGGAAGGAAGGAAGGAAGGAAGGAAGGAAGGAAGGAAGGAAGAAAAGAAGAGCCAAATTACCCAACTGACCAGTTTCAGTTGGGTCCCCAGTGGGTAGATGCTACTACTATGGCTGAGAGAATTTTTTTTCATTGTATTTTATTCTCAAAGAGGAACATGACATCAAGGAGATGATTCCATGAAACTGAGTCAATTGAATTTAAGTGAGGGAGGGTTATGAAAAGTCATCAGGCTTACTTTCTCCTCCAGAGCAATTTGGATTCAATGTCAAGATATAGATCAGAATAAATGGAGATGACACTCTCTAGGCAATATTTAATGCCTGTCCAACTTCACAGGTTTGGACTCTGTGTCCCTAACAAAGCATCTGAAGAGCCAATTTCATCTTTATGTAAAACTTTGAAATAGGACTTTAGTGAAAGTTGAGAACAAATGTTATATGACATCTTTTTTATGAGTTTAATATGTAATCAATCAATCAGCATGTAAGTATAAAGAACCTGTTGTGTTCAGTGGATGAAATTAAAACTACTTATAGTCATATGAAAAGGTGCTCCAAATCACTATTGATCAGAGAAATGCAAATCAAGACAACCCTGAGGTACCACTACACACCTGTCAGATTGGCTAAAATGACAGGTAAAGTTAATGATGAATGTTGGAGGAGATGTGGGAGGGCTGGGACACTGATGCATTGTTGGTGGAGCTGTGAATGGATACAGCCATTCTGGAGAGCAATTTAGAGCTATGCTCAAAAAGTTATCAAACTGTGCATACCCTTTGACCCAGCAGCATTTCTATTGGGCTTATATCCCAAAGAAATCATAAAGGAAGGAAAAGGCCCCACATGTGCAAGAATGTTTGTGGCAGCCCTTTTTGTAGTGGCTAGAAACTGGAAATTGAATAGATGCCCTGCAATTGGAGAATGCCTGAATAAATTATGGTATATGAATATTATGGAATATTATTGTACTGTAAGAAATGACCAGCACGACTATTTTAGAGAGGTCTGGAGAGACTTGCATGAACTGATGCTGAGTGAAAGGAGCAGAACCAGAAGATCATTATATACGGCAACAACAGTACTATATAACGATTAATTCTGATGGACATGGCTCTCTTCAACAATGAAATGTTTCAAACCACTTCCAATTGTTCAGTGAAGAAAGCCATATACACTCAGAGGGATGTGAAATGTGGACCACAACATAATATTCTCATACTCCTTGATTGATGTTTGCTTACATGGTGTTTCCTTTATCTGATATATCTTTTGTGTAGATAAGATTTTTCACACACAACAATGATAAGTTTGGAAATATGTATACATATATTCGATTTGCCAATATTTTAACATAATTAACATGTAATGGATATCCTGCCATCTAGGGGAGGGTTGGGGAGTTGGGGGGAAAATTTACAACACAAAGCTATGTAAGGGTTAATGTTGAAGAATTACCCACACATATGTTATGCAAATAAAATTAAAAAAAAAATAAAAAAAAAAACAACCTGTTGTGGAAATATTAAGAATCACACACAACTGAAAATTGATGGAAAAACAAATTGTTATGGCTAAATGTTATACTAAGTGTGAATACAAATGTGAGACAGATGCTGTCTTGAAGAAGCTTATAGTCTGCTAGAGATATAACAATATATGTTTTCAGAGAAGTAAATAAAGAATAGATTATATAAACAAATGGTCAGATAAGAGAGAGAGAGAGAGAGAGAGAGAGAGAGAAATACACAGGTAAAGATAAGAGAGATACTAACAACTTAATAAATAAGAAAATGCTTTTGAGAAAAATGGCATTTGAGCTGAGCTAAGTGTGGAACTAGAGTATTCAAAAGGTAGCAGCATTGGTTGATTATTTCAGATATGGGGAAATAGCCTTTAAAAAGACATGGAGACAAAGAGTGTAAAGTCATATACAAGAAACTACAGATAGTATACACAGCAGAACATATAGAAAAGGTGAGGGGGAGTAAACCCAAAATATAGTATAGAATAGGTGAGAAGGAGCAAAGTGTAATAATATCACATAAAGTTTTAAACAGTAGATGAGATTTTTGAATTTTATCTTTAAGTTGGTGAGGCATTATTCAATCTTCTTGAGTCAAGTAGCATAGTCAGACTTCCATTTTAGAAAGATTAAACTGATTATAATGCGAAGGAAGAACTGTAAAGAGGACACTGAGATGTATGGATATGAATAGCAAGTTTATTGTAGTAGTTTGGGTGAGATGACAATATGTCCTCAATCTTGCAATTTTCAAAAAATGGGCAAACTTACTGATTGTTATGGAAATATGGATACTTAGGCACAAAAATATTTACACTTTCTACCTTATATTATGTACCCAGAGGATGCTAACTGTTTCACTTGTTTGTATTTGTAACACCTTCTCCAATAATTAGTACTATTATATGCACATAGAAAATATTTAATATATCTATTACCAATTATTAATTATTATTCATTTATGTACTGGTTTGGCAAATCAAGCTCTTACATGGCATTGGAAGGGTGCCATAACTGCCAAGGTAAGTGGGGAAAGATTCACCTTTTAACTTCTAAATAGAGGAATTAACCAGTAGCAGAATTTTTTTTTCTTTTCTTTGTACCCCCAGCATTTCATACAGTACCTGACACACAGCAAGCATTTTTATATGATTTCATTCACCTAACTTCTATGAAGCACTTTCTCCAATCTTGTACAGTATCATGCCAATCCAATCCATAGATGACCATTGGCTTAAAAGGTTAAAAAACAAAACAAAACAAAAAAAAACTATATTGTAATCCACATTCAGACTCCACAGTCCACAGTCATCTTTCTGGATGCAGATGGCTCTCTCCAACACAAGTCTATAAAAATAGGTCTCAATCAACTCATTGTTGAAAAAAAGTCACATCCATCAGAATTGATCATTGTATAATCTTCTTGTTGCTATGTATAATATTCTCTTGGTTCTACTCACTTCGCTTAGTCTCAGTTCATGTAAGTCTTTCCAGGCCTTTCTGAAATCATCCTGCCAATCATTTCTTAAAGAACAATGACATTCTGTAATATTCATATACTGTAACTTATTCAGCCAATCCTTAACTGATGGGCATCTACTCAGTATACAATTTCTTGCCACTACAAAAAGGGCTGCTACAAACATTTTTGCACATGTGGGTCCTTTTCCCTTTGTCTATGGTTTCTTTGGGATACAGGACCAGTAGAGACACTGCTGGACAAAAGGATATTCATAGTTTGATAGCCGTTTAGGCATAGTTCCACATTGTTCTCCAGAATGGTTGGATCAATTCACAACTCCACCAACAATGTATTAGTGTCCCAGTATTCCCATATCCCCACCAACATTCATCATTATCTTTTTCTGTCATCTAAAGCAATCTGAGAGTTGTATAGTGGTACCTCAGAGTTGTTTTAATCTGCATTTTTCTAATCAATAGTTATTTAGAGATTTTTTTATGCTAGAAATAGTTTTAATTTCTTCCTCTGAAAAGTATCTGTTCATATTCTATAAACATTTATCATACAAATTTGAGTCAATTCTCTATATATTTTATAAATAAGGTCTTTATCAGAACCTTGGATGTAAACATTTTTTCTTAGGTTTCTGTTTCCTTTCTAATCTTGTCTGCATTGGTTTTGTTTGCACAAAAACATTTAGCTTAATATAATCAAAATAAAATATTTGGGTGTCTAGCTGCCAAGACAAACCCAAAAACTATATAAAAACAATTACAAAATACTTTTCATACAAATAAAATCAGATCTAATCAAATGGAAGAATATCAAGTGTTAATAGGTAGGCCAAAGTAATATGATAAAAATGACAATGCTACCTAAATTAATCTACATTTTCAGTGCCATAGCAATCATACTGCCAAGAACCTGCTTTACAGAGCTAGAAAAAATAATAACAAAGTTCATCTGGAAGAACAAAAAGTCAAGAATTTCAAGGGAATTAAAGAAACAAAGTGAAAATGCAGGTGGCTTAGCTATACTAGAACTCAAACTATATTATAAAGCAGTGGTCATCAAAAGCATTTGGCACTTGCTAAGAAATAAAGTAGTTGATCAGTGCAATAAGTTAGGTTCACAAGACACATAATCAATAACTATGGTATTCTAGTGTTTCAGAAACCTAAAGATCCCAGCCTCTGGAATAAAAAAATCACTGTTTGACAACAATTACTGAGAAAGTTGGAAAATACTATTTCAGAAACTAGACATTGACTAACAAGTACACACTATACCAAGATAAGATCAAAATAGGTGCAATAGTTTTCTTACTTTCAATTTAATTAATCTCCCCTTTATTTTCAGAATTTTAAATTTGGTATTTAATTGAGGCTTTTTAATTTGTTCTTTTTTCTAGCTTTTTAAATTGCATGCCCAATTCATTGATCTTCACTTTCTACATTTTATGCAAGTAAGTATCTATAGATATAAAACTTCCCCTAAGAACTGCTTTGTCTGTATACCATAAATTTTGGTATGATGTTTCATTATTGTCATTATCTTGGATGAAATTATCAATTATTTCTACGATTTTGTTTTTAGGATTATATTATATAGTTTCTAATCAATTTCTGGTTTATTTTTCTGTGGTCTTTTTTTACATGTAATTTGTATTGCATCAAAATGTGAAAAAGATGCATTTACTATTTATTTCTTCCTTTCTACATTTGATTTTGAGTTTTTAATGCCCCAATATGTGGTCAATTTTTGTTTAGATTTCATGTGCTGCCAAGGAAATGTATATTCTTTTCTGTCCCCTTTCAATTTTCTCCAAAGGTCTATCATAACTAACTTTTGTAAAATTCTATTTACCTCCTTAACCTCCTTAACTTCTTTCTGATTTATTTTTGGTTCAATTTACCTAGTTCTGATAAAGCGAGGTTGAAATCCCCCACTAGTATTGTTTTGTTGTCTATTTCTTCTTGCACCTCTCTAAACATCTCCTCTAGGAAATTGGATGCTATACCACCTGGTGCATATTTAATGTTGATATTACTTCATTAACTATGCTACAACTTAGCAAGATGTAGTTACCTTCCTTTTCTTTTGTTAATTAGATAAATTTGCTTTTGCTTGATCTGAGATAAGGCTTGTTTCCCCTGCTTTTTTACTTCAGCTGAAGCATAATAGATTCTGGTACAGCCTTTTATCTTTACTCTTCATGCATTGTTCTGCTTTAAATGTATTTTTTGTAAGCATCATATAGTAGGATTCTATGTTTTAATCTAGTCTGATATCTGCTTTCATTTTATGGGAGAGTCCATCCCATTCACTTTCATTTATCAATTTGAATTTTTAGTGAATTTTTCTTCAGTTAGCTTTTTTAAAATCTCCATTTGCATTTGGCCAAATGAACTTTTAAATTTAGTGGTTATGTTCATTGGATTTTTTTTTCCATTTCACAAATTCTGTTTTTCATGCAGTTCTTTTCTTTTTCCATTTCACCAAAACCATTTTTAAGGAATGATTTTCTTAAGACAATTTCTGCTTTTTTTTAACCAGTACTCTCATTTTCTTTCCTCATTTTTCTTCTAAGTCTCTTTTAAAATTCTTTTTGAATTATTCCAACAAATCCTTGTAAGATGGAGATCAATTTTTATCATTATTTGACCCTTCATATGGAAATGGTTTGTTTTTAGTGTCCTCCGAGTTTGAGATCTATCCTTCTGTGTCTCCATATAAGTTATGTTTTTGCTTTTTTCCTCATTTTAAAAGTTTGGGGTCTGCTCTTAGGCCAAAGGGGAGATTTTACCAAACTTCCTCTACAAAGGAAAGCAGTTTCATGCTAAGAGTTGCTGGCTTTCTTCCTGTGTTTGATGGGCGTGGGCTAGTCCTGCTTGTTATGCTGGGTTTCAGGGGCTCACTATTTGCCTTCTGTAGTTGCATGGGAGTTCTCACAGCTAGTCTGCTGATCCACTGGCTTCTGAACCAGGACAGAGTAACATATGTTGTTGCGCTTTGGCTGGAAGGCTTTCACTATCTTCCCCCAGCTCAAGGAAGCCTCTCTGCCTTAGCTCTCCCTGCACTGCACTGCACTGAAGCTGTACTGCAAACCCCTTTCCCCAAAACTCCCCTTCTCCTGGTCCAGCCCCCATTCCCTACCAATTAAGACAGACTTTTCCTGAAGTTCTTCTAAAATCTCTTTTGCTGGAAATTTGTTACCCTTCAAATATTTGTGGGTTCTGTCACTTCAAAACCAGTTCAGATGCTTGATCTGATGCTCATCTGAGGGATGCAAGGGAAGCCATCTTAGCTCTGCTTCCACTGGTTAAATTTTTAATCTAGAAATGAAAGTATAATCTTTGTTGCATATATATGTATGTGTATGCATATATATGTAGTTATGATATGTGTATATTTTATATATGTATATCAGCATATGAAATCATATAGAAATATCTCTACCTTTATAGAAAACGCCTTTATAAGGCATATTCATCCAATTCTTACACTTAAACAGAACTCATGTTTGAACTACAGTCACCACCCTTTACCCTGCAGACATATTTTCTCTATTTTTCATATTTACTCTATGGCTCCAGAATGAATGAAAAAAATTGGTTTATATGTAAGACAAAAATATCAAAGCAAATTTGTGCATAGAAATATAACTAATATGAGAATTTTTGTGTGGTTGAAAGTAAAACATGACTTTAATTTTTATCATATCCATGGGGTCACTATTACAATAAAGTTGAATTATCTACCTTTGATATTTTGGTTTCATGGATTGCCAATGTGATAGAATTCATAAACTAATGACTAACCTACTCATTCTGGGCCACTCCATGCATGCCTAGACTGATCCTCTGTTTTCCTTTTTTCTTTTTTGAGACAACTGGGCTTAAGAGCTGGACAATTAACAATATCTGAGGCCAACTGTGCTAAATAGTTGCTCCTAGGTTGATCCTCCAAAGAAAGACAAAATCTATTATTGGATTATAAGTAAAGCTTCTCCATCATGGTAGAAACTTTCATAGCTTTTGCTTCTCTGAAATAGACAGGGATCTCTTCTACACCAACACAAAGGACAATTAAATAGGCTTCTTTTTAAAAAGTTGAATTTTTCATTATATTACATTTTTATAATAGTTTTGAATAGAGATAGTGGATGGTATTGTCAATAAAACATTAGAAGACCTGAATTGAAATCTAATCTAAGATATTTAATAATTTTACACACATTGACAAGTCATTTAACCCCTCTTTGCCTCAGTTTCCTAACTAATAAAATCCCATCATAAGAAGCTCACAATTATGATTTTACATATCTCATCACACAATGACACAATGACCTTGAATAATATAAATAAGAGAGTTTGGTTAATGCTTTAAAATATTCTATTTGACTTATTTAACTGATCTGCTGGCTTAAGACAATAACCATTAGAAAAGAGTATGTAAACTAACATGGTGATTTTCAGCTCCAGCTTTCTAACATCCCAAGAAATCTCCAATTGTCTTAAGAGCTAAAAAACTTTCTAGATAAATGAATCTCTAACATATTGCCATCGATAGAATACTTGATTTGTATTCAAATTTTGCTTTTGAAACTTTTTGTTTGACCATTGGTAAATATCTTTATATTCTTTGATTATCAACCAAAGATCTAAGACTTATTGTTAGCATTTAGATTAAGTTCCCAATTGCTTTAATGAAAAACTATCACAATGATGAATAAGCATTTGCCAATAGAATCTTTTTGTTCGGGAAAAGAACAGGAACTCGAATTGGTAATGGTATTATTTTGCAATTCCGAGAGGAGAATTGGTCTAATTAATAATGTCTTGCATCAACATTCAGGAGGCCTACATTCTAGTCACATTCTACTATTAATTGTGAAATTTGCCACAAATCCCTTTATTTCTCTTTTCTCTGGTTCCACTGTCTATAAGACAAAGATTATATTATCGAGTTGTTGTAAGGATCAAAAGAGTGAATATAAAAACTAGTTAGCATTCCCTTTCTTTCATATAAAGTGCCATTTAAAATTTAGTGATAGTTATGGTAGTGATGATGATGATGATGATATCTCTACCTGCTTCATAAGGATATTGTAAAAAACAATTGCAACAGGCAAGAAATTGCCTTGAATAATAGGACATAAAGTTCTTCATAGTTTCCAAGAATTGAAAATATAGAAAAATACTATGAGATTTCCTTTTCTGTAATTTTATTGTAACAAGAAACCTAGTAACAAGAACAACCCAGGATAGAGGGAATTGCTTCCACAGGGGTTGCTTCATTTTTTTCTTTAAATTTTAAAATCACCTTTGAACTTAAACACTAAAACGGATCATTTCCATGCTACAAAAAAAGTATAAAAAGAGAACTCCACGTGTAAAACCATGTGGCTTAATTTTGTTTCTTATTTTTGTAAGAAATTTAATACCTACTATTAAAAACTAAATCTCTTTTTGTGCTGACTTTTGAATTTCCTCGATTATTTTGTTTGTTTGTAGTATTTTTTTCTTTCATGTAGACATTCTGATCTTGCCTATGATGTTCCTAAAACTTTTTTTTTATTTCTTTTGTAGTTTCTTTAAGAATATGACTGGTTATTTCTTTTCTTTTCTTTTCTTTTCCTTCTTTCTTTCTTTCACTCTGGTTCTTAAAGATCTATACAATTTTCATTTATGATTTCTTGAAATAGAATTCCATGGTTTTCAAAAGAGTTGAATGATTCTTAACTTATCTCTTCTTGATCTGTTTTCCAGTTCAGTTGCTTTTGATATCACAAATTGTGAATCTTCGTCTTTCAGTATTTTTATTTAGATCTATTTTTTCCTATACATTGATTCCTGTTTAATCTATTCCAGTTTTCAGAGAATCTGAAACTTGGGTAAGATTTATGAATTTCAACTTTAAGCTATTTATTCTTTAAATTCTTTCCTTTGAAGTTTTTATTTCATTTTTAACTCCCCACCAAATTTATTATAAGAATTAAAGCTATCATCTTATATTACATTTTATTTTGTTAATCGCTTTAAGAATAATGTCTTACTTTATATTCACATCTCTAGGAAGCAGGCACTATTATTTTTACAGATGAGTAAACAAATGTAGACAAAGGTTAGTTGCCTTATTAAGGGTTACAGGAAGAATAAATATTTGAGATCATCTTTGAAATCAGGTTTTACTAACTCTAGGTTAACCATTTAATGTACATCACTAGATGTAGTCTTTGTAGAAAAGTTCTTCCCCCCCCCCCCCCCGGAAGTCTCTGCTTGCACTTCATATTGTATTACCTTACTCTTTTGGGTTGGATTTGGGGTATATCTCTGGGAATAACATAGATATTAATAATGGTTGTCTTTTTCAGTTTACTTAGCACTCTAATCTCAGGACCTATATTACAACTTTGTGGCAAGGCCAGGCTGTATCTCATGTTGTGATTTTGTAAAATGGCCAAAATTTCTTGAAATTGACCTTAATCACTTAGTTCCTACCCTGTTCTCCAACTTCCAAGTTTGTTTCCTGCTGGATCTTCACTTAAGGGACCTCTATGGCTTTTCAAAAGAGAATACTAGCCACTCTAGACTTCTGTGGTGCCCTTGTCTGAATACTGTTATTTTCATACTGGTGATTATTGCTAGGTCCCCACTGTGGGCTTATAACTATCTTTGAAATATCTTTGGATGCCACTCACTTCTGCTGCTTTGAAAAACTTTTGCAGTTTATAACTCTCTCCAGTTATGCTGGGAGACTACTTTTTTGCATAATTATCAGTTGCTTTTTACTGATATTGATTTTTTTTAATCTGTTGGCTTTTGGATAAGTTGTGAAGATCTAAAGTAAAAGTGGTGATTTATGCAATTTATCCTTGATCATTATACATCCTAATGTGATTTTTTTTTGGTTGTGTTTTTTTGTTTTTTGTTTTTTGTTTGTTTTTCCCTGGACTAGGTGAAGGGAATCTGATTGCTATGTTTTCATTCTCAGTAAGGCTTTTTGTCCAAAGTCTCCAAATTCATATTATTTTGATTTTTTATGTTAAAAATAATTCAGATACCTGCAAAACACAAACAGAAAATCATGCTTTATCAAAAGAAAATATAAATTATAATTAATATTATGCAGTTTGAATAACTAGAAATAATCGTATATTTCTAATGAATCAATAAATGTTATAATATAAATCCTTGTCTTTATATATTTCTGAAGCTGTAGAATTTGGGATTATTCAAGAATAAAATTAAATAAAGTCTTAGAAATGGAAAGTTAATTGCTCAATATTTCAGAGGTAGTGAGAAGCAGAAGCAAGATTTTAATTTAGGACTATCACTGCATTCCACTACTCACTCAGTTCATCTCAGCAGAATAATGGAGATCTAAAAGAGGAGACAAATGAGAACATTAATACAATTAGTAGAAATAACTGATGTAATGAGAAGATATTATATAATTTCTTTATAACTTCCAGGTCTACTTCTCTTAGAGATATCTGTAATACACTATACAAAATGCATATAAATTATCTTCTTTAAAACACTTTAACTTTTAAATTCTATAATAATACAATTCAGAATAGAGGTGCCATTAGCAAAATGTAGACACATTTATTTTTAATTATACCTTCTGCTCTTCAATTCTCCTCCCTCCCCCCAAAAAAAACAACACATCAATGACAAGAAAATAATATGCATTAGGTTTGACAAAATGTTAGTTTTAGATGAATATTTCAAAGTGTTGAGATTACAAAGAGCAAGAGGAAAGTTGTAGAAGACAAACTGTTTTTTCAAAATTGGTTCTAAAGTTGGATATTTCATTTGATTTTTAACTCTGATTTTCTTTTATCCTCCGAATGTTATCCATTGATTATCTTTGTTTAATAGATACCTCAGGGTTTAACCTAGAAATCACACTTTTCTTTCTGGCGCAATTAGTTAATAAAAGAATAGCTATAATGTTTTGTTGTTGTTGTTGTTGTTGTTGTTCAAGTAATTAGTTGAATTTTGTATTATCAATTGTTTGATATCTGTCTACAGTACTATTTAATCCTCTAGGATTGAAACTGCTTTAAAATGTATCCATAATAAGCAAAAAACAATAAAATTCCTTCATAATTTGAGAAGGCCAGGTTGTCTGAATCTGGAGAGACTTGGGAGATTGATTTCAAGAGAAAAATACTAGATTGTAGATAGGTGTACTTTATAATGCTATATATAAATAATATACTGCACTGACCTGCTAAGTGATTAAAATAATGTTGTTGTTGTTTTTTAATGTAGCAAAGAAACGATAGTAATAATTCTTTAAAAGTTACTGAAATATTTATGTTTTTATAGTTCCCAATACATCTTTTTTCTCCCTCTTCCATAAAATTATTTCTTATAAGACATAAATAAATAAAAAGCAAATAAAAAAGGTGAAAACAAAGCTAACCAATAAATTATCCAAATGCAATATTATATATAATAATTCATTCCCACAATCCTCCTACGTCTACATTGAAAGAAAAGAATCATATTCTCATACTCTTTCACTGGGAATCAAACATGGTCATTAAAGTTACATAATATTCTTTTTTTAAAAAATCTTTGGTTACTGTTGTTCATTTATATTATGGTAGTCCTCATGTATAGTCTTTTCATTGTTCTCTTTAATTCATTTTAAGTAAGTTCTTGTAAAGCCCTTTGAAATCTCATTTCTAGGTATATGTCCCCAAAAAAGTAAAAGACAGAATATAAGGTCCCAAATATAACAAAATATTCCCAATAACATATCATGAGGTTAAAAACAACAAAATAAAATGGAAAACAAAGTAGGTAAACGTTGCTTGGGGAATCGATCAGCAAATTTTGTTACATGAGTACTACTGTACCATAACCAATGAATATTAAAAATTCTGAAAATATTAAAAATTCACTAATGCAGAGCAAAGTATCTGGGAAAATAATATTCATAAGACTACAATAATTTAAACAATAAGAACAAAAATAGAAACAGTGTTTTAGCTTTTAGAGAAGTGATAAAACAACATATAAGTGGGGGAGGGCTATGGATATGTGCAATTTCATTTGCAGTTAGTCTTTTGACTGATTGGTTAATACTACAGAATTCCTTGTTTTCCTCTTTATTACTATTTATTTATTTTTGTTTCCAGGTATGTCTTCATGGTTTGGGAGGAGAAAGGTAGATTGATAGGTAAGCAGATAGATAGATAGGTAGATAGAGATAGAAATATATTGATATATAGATATGTAAACATATATTATGTTTATACATATACATGTATATGCACAAAGTATATATAATATACATATATAATTCATATGCACATGATAAAATAACGAATAATAGAAATTATTTTAAGATTGAAGTAGAATTAGAAAAAAAACTATTGCATGTATCTACAGCAAATATACATATGTAAATGAAGCAGTAAATAACAGCATTGTATGTAGGCCTAGGGACTAGGACTGTGATTATAGTCTCAGAGAGAATAAAGGAAATTCAAGCAATATACCCAGAATTATATATATATATATATATGTATATATATATATATATATACATCCAGCAATTATCAGAGATTATGCTTGTATACAAGTGCTGTTGTCTAGTTCCCTATATGCTATACCATACTACCTTTCTGTTCTTTATACACTAATAAATACATTCTTTTCTGAGCCAATATTTTAATATTTGTAACCGTTAAAGAATAAGAGGCTTCTGATATATTTTTGGACTTGTCTGACATAGCAAGAAATAGAGGAGATTTTGAAGTTGCCTCATACAGACATCAGATTAAGTATCTTCTTCAAGATGGCCAATCAATGTAGTGACCATTGGGACTATCTCAGAAGTTGTAAGTTGGAGGTGCTTTATAGTTCACCCACTCAATCCTTTATTTTTTAGAAAACTAAGACCCAGAGTGGTGAAGTGATTGTTTAATATTTATTCCATTGTACTACATTACATTCCACATTTCAATAATTTATTATCATTGATAGTTGTAATAGTAAAAAAGGAATTCATATTAGAATTTTATAATACAAAGTTAAAGTGAGTCAATTTATTTCACAATCATGACTCATTAAACCTTGAAAATGGAACTAATACAATTTATGGAAAAAAATGTAATTGAAATGCCAAAGAAAGTAATATGCAAGAGAAAACAAAACCAATCTTTTTATATTCTTCTTACCATTGTTTTTGATTTCAGTGAAAAACAAAGACATCATTTCATAGACAAAAAGTCAAAATATATTTTGTAGATGTAGCAAGAGTTAAATTTGTCTTGATTGTTCTTTTACTCTTTTAGTTAATATAAAGTGGTTTTTTCAATCTTACTTTTATCAACTATATAAATTGCAAAGGAGGCATGAAAATTGAGATTAAGATTTATAGAAATACAATAAAACTGAGATAGAAATAAATGCAGGACAATGTGGGTAGGTCCCCAAATACTTTTGAAATTTAAATCTCAACCTAGTATTGTCTTTCAATGGTCTTAAATACATGATCAGTGTAAGGTCTTAGTATTCTCAATTATGCTTTGTTTTATTTTGCTTTTATGGATCATGCATATTATTGGGACATTTGGGAAACAAAGTCTGGTTAAATTGAATATTTTCAACATAATTCTTTTTTATTATTAAAGCTTTTTATTTGCATAACTCCAATTTAGTTCTAATTGAGGCCATGTGGATTTCCATTTTATTCACATTGTTCAATCTTTCATTTTAAAATTCTAATTTCTTCATAAGATTATTTTTGTGTTTTTTATTTTGTTTAGATTTGTTAGATATTGTTGTTTCTAATAATGATAACTCATCATATACTACTTTAAAGTTGACAAAATATTTTATATATGCTTTTACAAAATATTTTGCATAGGTTAGCTACTTTGATATTCAAAACAACTATTTGAGGTGGGTGCTATTATCTCCTATTTTCCAGAGGAAGAAATAAGATAGAGAAAGGTCAAGTGATTTTCCTGGGATCAAATTAAATCAAAATAAGAAGCATTTACTAAATACATGTTGAGTGCCTTTAAGTGTGTTAAGTGTTAAAACTACAACTTAAGAAAAAAAAAGTCTCTACCCTCAAGGAACCTACAATCTAAAGGGTCATACATGTAGTAAAAGCCTGAGGTAGCATTTAAATACAATTCTTCTGACTTCACGTTTAATTTTCTAAACCCTGTATCACCTAGTTGATGATAAGAGAAATAACAGTATTTATGTTGATTTTGCCAAAATATAAATCATTTGCATGAATATAAAACATCTAAATATGATCACAAAAAGAAGAAGTGAATATTAATATTTGGTGACTTTTTTTATAGGGATTCACAAATGTATAGTGGTCACAAATGTCCAAAAGCAATGAAGTATGTAGAATGAAGGAATAACATAGATTTATAAAATCTGACAGCCATTACTGATGTATTTTGATTTATGTAAAGAAGAATAATGTCACTGGATAGAACAAAGAAAGTAATGCAAAGAATTATGAAATGCTGGAGGAAAACAACAAAGCAAAAGTCAATGAAGTGCCAAACAACAGAACAAAAATCTCAAGATCTTAGTATGAATGGGCAATATATTCATAAATCATTGGTCCAAAATTGGTAGAGTTGTCAGACATCATCTGATCCAATGCCCTTGTTTTGTAGATGACAATCCTCTATGTGACAGAAGGTAATTAACTTACCTGAGGTCACAGAGGAAGTAACCGTCAATTCTAATTTGGTATTGAGATTCAGGTCATTTAACAGCAGTTAGTGAAATTTTAAAAAGAGAAAGTCAACTTTAGCAGTGACTATTTGATTATGAAGATAATATTTGAAAAATAGATTTTATTACTGAACCATAACTCGAGTTATATATGTATAGGGATAAAGTATATCTAACAAAGGCTTAGGGGAACACATTTACTTGAACTCTCATGATCAAGAGAGTTTTAAGTTAAACAGACTTCTATCATTGCAGGTGCAACATTAAAAGAATAAGAGCAGAAGAATGGATTGGAAATTTCTTTTTTTTTAAATTTTTTTTATTGAAGCTTTTTATTTGTATAACATATGTATGGGTAGTTTCCCAACATTGATCTTTACAAAGCTTTCCATTACAAATTTTACCCCCAGTCCCCTTCCCTCCCCTAGATGGCAGGAAGTCCACTACATGCTAATAATGTTGAAATGCTTGAGAAGTTATACAAGAAAAATCCTATCTACAAGAAAAAAAAAA
>JAJPUD010011111.1:0-28189 GCA_023553655.1 Myrmecobius fasciatus | reverse complement strand
TAGAAATGAGGCCTTTATCAGAACCATTAAATATAAAGATGATTTCCCAATTTATTGCTTCCCTTCTAATCTTGTCTGCGTTAGTTTTGTTTGTATAAAAACTTTTTAACCTAATATAATCAAAATTATCCATCTGGTGTTCAATTAGGAGTTACAGTTCTTCTTTGGACATAAATTTATTCCATCTCCACAGGTCTGAGAGGTAAACTATATTATGTTCCTCTAACTTGTTTACAAAATCACTCTTTATATCTAGATCATGAACCAATTTAGATCTTATCTTGGTATGTGGTGTTAGGTATGGGTCAAGCCCTAATTTCTTCCACACTAGTTTCCAATTTTCCTAGCAGTTTTTGCCAAATAGTGAGTATTTATCCCAAAAGCTGGGTTCTTTGGGTTTATCAAACACTAAATTGTTAAGGTTAATGCCTAGATTGTACTGATAACATATCCTGTACCACTCATCCACTATTCTATTCCTTAGCCAGTACCAAACGGTTTTAATGACCGCTGCTTTATAATATAGTTTTAGATCTGGTACAGCAAGGCCACTTTCATCTGCCTTTTTCTTCATTAATACCCTTGAAATCCTTGACCTTTTGGTCTTCCAAATGAACTTTGCTACTATTTTTTTCTAGATCTGTAAAATAATTTCTTGGGAGTTTGATTGGTATGGCACTAAATAAGTAGATTAGTTTGGGTAGTATTGTCATTTTTATTATGCTCG
Organism: Myrmecobius fasciatus; assembly: GCA_023553655.1. NCBI lineage: Eukaryota > Metazoa > Chordata > Mammalia > Dasyuromorphia > Myrmecobiidae > Myrmecobius > Myrmecobius fasciatus. The sequence continues at coordinate 27,462 of JAJPUD010011111.1, read as the reverse complement.
CTATGGCTACCCATGAGCACTTAATGTTTTTCCAATTGATTAGGTCTGATTTTATTTGTGTGGAAAGTGTTTTGTAGGTTAGTTTGTATAGTTTCAGACTTTTCCTTGGCAGATAGATTCCCAAATATTTTATCCTATCATTTGTTATTTGGAATGGGATTTCTTTTTGTATCTCTTGCTGCTGAATTTTGTTGGTAATATATAAAAATGCTGATGATTTATGTGGATTGATTTTGAATCCTGCAACTTTGCTAAAGGTGTGAATTGTTTCTAGTAGTTTTTTAGTTGAGTCTCTAGGGTTCTCTAAGTATACCATCATGTCATCTGCAAAGAGTGATAATTTGGTTTCTTCATTACCTACTCTGATTCCTTTTATTTCTTTTTCTTCTCTTATTGCTAAAGCTAACATTTCTAATACAATATTAAATAGTAATGGTGACAGTGGGCAGCCTTGTTTCACTCCTGATCTTATTGGGAATGGTTTTCGTTTGTCTCCATTACATATGATGCTTGCTGATGGTTTTAAATAGATGCTACTGATCATTTTAAGGAAAAGACCATTTATTCCTATACTCTCTAGTGTTTTTAATAGGAAAGGGTGTTGGATTTTGTCAAAGGCTTTTTCTGCATCTATTGAGATAATCATATGGTTTTTGTTAGTTTAGTTATTAATATAATTAATTATGCTGATAGTTTTCCTAATATTGAACCAGCCCTGCATCCCTGGTATAAATCCGACTTGGTCATAGTGTACTATCCTGGGGATGACTTTCTGTAATCTCATTGCTAATATCTTATTTAAAATTTTTGCATGAATATTCATTAGGGAAATTCGTCTATAGTTTTCTTTCTCTGTTTTCACCCTACCTGGTTTAACTATCAGCACCATATCGGTCTCATAGAAGGAATTTGGCAGTATACCTTCTGTCCCTATTTTCTCAAATAGTTTGTATAGTATTGGAAATAATTGTTCTTTGAATGTTTGGTAGAATTCACATGGAAATCCATCTGGCCCTGTAGATTTTTTCTTAGGAAGTTGGTTAATAGCTTGTTCTATTTCTTTTTCTAATATGGGGATATTTAAATAATTTATAACCTCTTCTGTTAGCCTGGGCAGCCTATATTTTTGTAGATATTCCTCCATTTCCTTTAGATTATCAAACTTACTGGCATAAAGTTGGGCAAAGTAACTCCTAATTATTACTCTAATTAACTCTTCATTGGAGGAAAGTTCTCCCTTTTCATTCTTGAGACTAACAATTTGATTTTCCTTTTTCCTTTTTCTTATCAAATTAGCTAAAGGCTATCTATTTTGTTGGTTTTTTCATTATTTATTAATTCAATACTTTTCTTATTTTCAATTGTATTAATTTCTCCTTTTATTTTTAAAATTTCCAATTTGGTATTTAATTGAGGGTTTTTAATTTGTTCTTTTTCTAGTTTTTTTTAATAATAAGCCCAATTCATTGATATTTTTTTCTCTATTTTATGCAAGTAAGCATTGAGAGATATAAAATTGCCCCTTATAACTGCTTTGGCCGTATCCCACAAATTTTGGTATGTTGTCTCCTTATTGTCATTCTCCTGGATGAAATTATCAATTGTGTCTGTGATTTGCTCTTTCACCCATTCATTCTCCTGCATTAGATTATTTAATTTTTTTTAAAATCTTTCAATTGATAAACATTTATTAAGCACTTATTATGTGTCATGCTGAGTGCTGGGAGTACAAAAATAAAGAGAGTGGCAAAAGACAGATAAATGTATGAATGAAAAAGAAGATAGACTTTATGTGGGACTGGAGAGAGGGTTAACAGATGAACAGCCCATATACTTCTTTAATATCTGCATGACATCAATAAAAAGGGGGAAAGACTTTTAGGATGTTGGGCAGGACCAATCTAAAGAATTCAAGAAAACTCAGACAAGAGTTCCAAAGTTTTGACTATGGATGGGTTCTGATATGTTTCACTAGAATATGTACATCAACTAAGTCACAGAACTATTGGTGAATTATTAATTTTATTTAGAAGCAGTGGGGCATCGTGGATAGAGACATGGCAGCAGAACTAAGAAGAACTGAGTTCAGTCCTTCTCTGATCTGTACTGACTGGGCTTCTCAGGGGAAATCACTTAATTTCTTGGTGTTCTAAGATCACAAATTTCGAAGAAGAAAGTTCCTTAGTAAAGAAAGCTCACTGAAATCATAAATTCATTGCCTATCCTCATCCCTAATAATACTGATAGTGTAAATAGAGGGCCAACCTTAGAGTTTAGAAGGCCTGGGTTGAAATCATACTTCTGACAGACTCTAAGACCGAGGGCAATTGACTTCACCTTCCAATGCTCTTGGTCACGTGAAAGTGTAAGTTAAAGAGAATTGTTGGGAAAAGATAAAGATAAATGTTGGAGGGGATGTGAGAAAATGGGACACCAATGCATTGCCGTTGGAGCTGTGAACCGACCCAGTCACCTGAGAGAGCAATTTGGAACCGTGTTCAAAAGACAATAAAACTGTGCATGCCCCTTGATCCAGCAGGGTCTCCACTTGGGTCTGTTTCCCAAATAGATAAAAAAGGGTAAAGGGCCCACAAGTGAAAAAATGTTTCTAGCAGCTCTCCTTTTTTTTTTTTTATTAATTTATTTATTTTTTTAAATTTTATTTGCACAACATATGTGTGGGTAATTCTTCAACAATAACCCTTACATAACTTTCTGTTACAAAATTTCCCCCCAACTTCCCACCCCTCCCCTAGATGGCAGGATATCCACTACATGTTAATTATGTTAAAATATTGGCAAATCGAATATATGTATACATATTTCCAAACTTATCATTGTTGTGCAAGAAAATCTTATCTACACAAAAGATATATCAGATAAAGGAAACACAATGTAAGCAAACATCAATCAAGGAGTATGAAAATGTTATGTTGTGGCCCACATTTCACATCCCTCTCTCTGGATGTATATGGCTTTCTTCAGTGAACAAGAAATAGAACAATAATATTCCATAATATTCATATACCATAATTTATTCAGCGTAGCTCCAAATTGTTCTCCAGAATGGCTGTATCCGTTCACAGCTCCACCCACCCATTCATTCTTTAGGATAAAATTATTTAGTTTCCAATTGGTTTTTGGTCTATTTTCTCCTGGCCTTATATTGCATGTGATTTTTATTCCATCATGATCTGAAAAAAATACATTTATTATTTCTACCTTCCTGCATTTGATTTTGAGGTTTTTCTGTCCTAACACATGGTCAATTTTTGTGTAAGTTCCATGGACTGCTGAGAAAAAAGTAAACTCCTTTCTGTCTCTATTTAGTTTCCTCCAAAGATCTATCATATCTAACTTTTGTAACATTTTGTTTACCTCCTTAACTTCTTTCTTATTTATTTTGTGTTTTGATTTATCAAGTTCTGAGAGAGGGAGGTTGAGATCCCCCACTATTACAGTTTTTCTGTCTATTTCTTCTTACATCTCTCTGAAGTTTTCCTCTAGGAATTTCCATGCTATAACACTTGGTGCATATATGTTTAGTATTGATATTGCTTCATTATTTATGGTACCCTTTAGGAAAATATAATTCCCTTCTATGTCTCTTTTAATTAAATCTATTTTGCTTTAACTTGGTCTGAGATCAGGATTGCTACCCCTGCTTTTTTTTTGTTCACCTGAAGCATAATAGATTCTGCTCCAGCCTTTTACCTTCACCCTGTATGTATCTCTATGTTTTAGATGTGTTTCTTGTATACAACATATTGTTGGATTCTGGTTCTTGATCGCATCTGCTATCTGCTTCTGCTTTAAGGGAGAGTTCATTCCATTCACATTCACAGTTAAAATAGCTAATTCTGTATTTCCTGCCATCTTATTTACCCTAGCTTATGTTTTTCTCTTTCTTATCCCCTTTCCCTCCTCCCTAAAAAAAAAAAAAAAAAAAAAATGTCCCTCAAACAATCCTTCCCCTTTAGAGCCCCACCCACCCCCTTTTTTCCCCCTTTCCCTCCTGTTTCCTTATAAGTACGTCTATTATTCCCTGTGAGCCAAATCTGATAATATGGAGATTAACCAAATTCTCATTGCCCTCCCTTTTTCCCCCTCAATCATTATAGGTTTTCTTTGCCTCTACATGTGATGTAATTTCCCTTATTTTACCAACTTTACCTCTTCTTCCAATGTTATCTCTTTTCTACCTCTAATCTATTTTTCAGTTTATCATATCATAATAATCATAAAATCACAATAATCATATCATAATAATAATAAAATCACAGTAATCATATCATAATCATAATGTAATAATAGATTCGTAAAATCAACCCTCATTCGATAAGTATGTATAACATAAATATAGTTCAAGAGGTTTTTTTTCCTTGTTACCTTTTTATGTTTCTCTTGTTTTCTGTGTTTGTAGATCAAATTTTTTGTTCAGTTCTGGCCTTTCAGTAGAAATAGCTGAAATTCTCCTATATCATTGAATAACCATCTTCTTCCCTGCAAGATAATGCTCATTCTAGCTGGGTAACTTATTCTTGGCTGTAATCCAAGTTCCTTTGCCCTTCGGAATATCTGATTCCAGGCCCTTCGATCCTTCAAAGTAGTAGCTGCTAGGTCCTGTGTGATCCTAATTGTGACTCCCTGATATTTAAATTGTTTCTTTCTTCCTTCTCGTAATATCTTTTCCTTGGTATGACAGTTCTGGAATTTAGCCACAATATTTCTGGGGGACTTAATTTTTGGGTTTCTTTCAGTAGGTGATCGGTGGATTGTTGCAAGGAGTATTTTGCCTTCTGGGTCTAAAATGTCAAGGCAGTTTTCTTTTATGATTTCCTGGAAGATAGTGTCTAGGTTCTTTTTTTCATCATGGCTTTTAGGAAGCCCTATAATCCTTAGATTGTCTCTCCTAGATCTATTTTCCAGGTCAGTTGTTTTTCCTAGGAGATATTTCATGTTTTTCTCTATCTTTTCATTTTTTTTTTGTTTTTGTTTGACTGATTCTTGAAGTCTTGATGAATCATTAATTTCCAATTGTTCGATTCTAATTTTTAATGTCTTATTTTCTTCAGTTACTGTTTTTAGTTCCTTTTGCAATTGACCAATTGCATTTTTTTGTTCATTGCATTCTTTTTCCATTTTTTCTTTTTTATTTTGCAGTGATATCATTTCGTTTCCCCATGTTTCTTCTAACTCTCTTTTAAGATTTTTTATGCAATCTTCAAAGAAAGTCTTGTGACATGGAGACCAGTTTATGTCTCTCTTTGGGGCTTTTTCTGGAGTTGCTTTACCTTTAGGGCCCTCAGGATTTGAGGTCTGTTCTTCCCACTCTCCATAAATGTTGTCTATGGTGAGAGCTATTATTCGTTTTTTATTAATTTTTTTTAAAGTTGTGAGGTCTGTTTAGGGCAAAGGTGGGACAGCTGCTTTAATTTGGCCTGGGGCAGTTCTGCTGTTTGAGTGATTTCAGGAACTGGGCAGTTCTGCTGATTGACTTATGTCAGGTGCTGGGCAGTTCTGCTTTAGTTCACCCTGGGGCAGTTCTGCTGATTGAATTATTTCAGGTACTTGGCAGTTCCACTGATTGAATTATTTCTGGTGCTGATCAGTCCTGCGGATTGATTGATCAACCTAGGGTGTTGTGTAATGGCAGCTAGGTCCGATGCTCATCAGGGGTTCAGTGGTTCACAATCTACCCCCCATAAAAGGCAGACCCTCAAAACCACCTGCCCACAATCAGGACAGATTGGTCCAAGAGGCCCTCAGAAGACTCCCATAACGCTCCCACTCCTGTCCCAACTCCTGCTCTAGCTCCCTCCTCCAGCTCCCTGCCCCAATCTTCCTGCGCTTCAGTCTGGGTTCAGCAAAGCACCCCCCCTGCCCAATTAAAACAGACCTGTTTTGAGTTTCTTCCAGAATATCTTCTTCTACAATCATGTTGTCCTCCAGATATTGTGGATTTTTTTGCTTCAAAATCAGTCTAGAGTCTTCATATGTTGTTGGTTTGAGGGAAGTTTAAAGGAGGTTACATAGACTCCTGTCTGATCTCCGCCACCATGGCTCCACCCCCGGAAGGCTTGCTGGTCATTTCATACAGAACAATAATATTCCATAACATTCATATACCATAATTTATTCAGCCATTCTCCAATTGAAGGGCATCTTATTCAATTTCCAGTTTCTAGTCACTACAAAACGGGCTGACACAAACATTCTTGCACATGTGGGGCCCTTTCCTTCCTTTATGATTTCTTTGGGATATAAGCCCAATAGAAATGCTGCTGGGTCAAAGGGTATGCACAGTTTGATAACTTTTTGATCGTAGCTCCAAATTGTTCTCCAGAATGGCTGTATCCGTTCACAGCTCCACCAACAATGCATCAGTGTCCCAGCTCTCCCACATCCCTTCCAACATTCATCATTAACTTTTCCTGTCTTTTTAGCCAATCTGACAGGTGTAAAGTGGTACCTCAGGGTTGTCTTGATTTGCATTTCTCTGATCAATAGTGATTTGGAGCACCTTTTCATATGACTATAGTTTTACTTTCATCCTCTGAAAATTGTCTGTTCACATCCTTTGACCATTTATTGATTGGAGAATGGCTTGAATTTTTATAAATAGAAGACAATTCTCTATATATTTTAGAGATGAGACGTTTATCAGAACACTTAAATGTAAAGATGATTTCCCAATTTATTTCTTCCCTCCTAATCTTGTCTGCATTGATTTTTTTTTTCAAAAACTTTTTAACTTAATATACTCAAAGTTATCTATCTGGTTTTCAATTAAGGGTTCCAGTTCTTCTTTGGACATAAATTTATTCCATCTCCATAGGTCTGAGAGGTAAACTATATTACATTCCTCTAATTTATTTATAGTATCACTCTTTATATCCAGATCATGAACCCATTTAGATCTTATCTTGGTATGTGGTGTTAGATGTGGGTCAAGCCCTAATTTCTTTCACACTAGTTTCCAGTTTTCCCAGCAGTTTTTGTCAAATAGTGAATACTTATCCCAAAAGCTGGGGTCTTTGGGTTTATCAAAGACTAAATTGCTATAGTTATTGCCTAGTTTGTCTTTTGATTCTATCCTATTCCATTGATCGAATACTCTATTTCTTAGCCAGTACCCAATGGTTTTGATGACCGCTGCTTTGTAATATAGTTTTAGATCTGGTACAGCAAGTCCACCATAGTCAGCCTTTTTTTCTTTTTCATTAATCCGCTTGAAACTCTTGATCTTTTGTTCTTCCAAATGAATTTTGCTACTACTTTTTCTAGATCTGTAAGATAATTTCTTGGGAGTTTGATTGGTATGGCGTTAAATAAGTAAATTAGTTTGGGTAATGTTGTCATTTTTATTATATTCGCTCGGCCTACCCATGAGCATTTTAAGTTTTTCCAATTGACTAGGTCTGATTTTATTTGTGTGGAAAGTGTTTTGTAGTTTAGTTCATATAGGTCCTGACTTTCCCTTGGCAGATAAATTCCCAAATATTTTATACTATCAACAGTTATTTTGAATGGAATTTCTTTTTGTATCTCTTGCTGCTGAACTTTTTTGGTAATATATAAAAATGCTGATGATTTATGTGGATTTATTTTGTATCCTGCCACTTTGCTAAAGTTGTGAATTGTTTCTAGGAGTTTTTAAGTTGAGTTTCTAAGGTTCTCTAAGTATACCATCATGTCATCTGCAAAGAGTGATAATTTGGTTTCTTCATTACCTACTCTCATTCCTTTTATCTCTTTTTCTTCTCTTATTGTTAAAGCTAACATTTCTAATACAATATTAAATAGTAATGGTGACAGTGGGCAGCCTTGTTTCACTCCTGATCTTTTTGGGAATGGTTCTGGTTTGACTCCATTACATATGATGCTTGCTGAAGGTTTTAAGTAGATACTATTAATCATTTTAAGGAAAAGCCCATTTATTCCTATACTCTCCAGTGTTTTTAATAGGAATTTGTGTTGGATTTTATCAAAGGCTTTTTCCACATCTATGGAGATAATCATATGGTTTTTATTAGTTTGGTTATTAATATAATTGATTATGCTAATAGTTTTCCTAATATTGAACCAGCCCTGCATTCCTGGTATAAATCCTACTTGGTCATGGTGTATTATCCTGGGGATGACTTTCTGTCATCTTGTTGCTAAAATCTTATTTAAAATTTTTGCATCAATATTCATTAGGGAAATGAGTCTATAGTTTTCTTTCTCAGTTTTCTCCCTACCTGGTTTAGCTATCAGCACCATATCTGTGTCATAGAAGGAATTTGGTACTACACCTTCTTTCCCTATTGTTTCAAATAGTTTATATAGTATTGGGATTAATTGTTCTTTGAATGCTTAGTAGAATTCACATGTAAATCCATCTGGCCCTGGAGATTTTTTCTTAGGGAGTTGATTAATAGCTTGTTCTATTTCTTTTTTCCAAAATAGGGCTATTTAAATAATTTATTTCCTCTTTTGTTAACCTTGGCAATCTATATTTTTGTAGATATTCCTCCATTTCATTTACATTATCAAATTTATTGGCATAAAGTTGGGCAAAGAAACTTCTAATTATTACTCTAATTTCCTCTTCATTGGAGGAAAGTTCTCCTTCATCATTGTTGAGACTAACAATTTGATTTTCCTCTTTCTTTTTTCTAACTAAATTACCTAAAGGGTTATCTATTTTGTTGGTTTTTTCATAAAACCAACTCTTAATTTTATTTATTAATTCAATAGTTTTCTTCTTTTCAATTTTATTGATCTCCCCTTTAATTTTCAGAATTTCCAATTTGGTATTTACTTGAGGGTTTTTAATTTGGTGTTTTTCTAGCTTTTTTAACTGTAAGCCCAGTTCATTGATCTTCTCTTTCTCTGTTTTACACAAATAAGCATCTAGAGGTATAAAATTACCCCTTATAACTGCTTTAGCTGTGTCCCACAAATATTGGTATGTTGTCTCATTGTTGTCATTCTCCTGAATGAAATTTTCGATTTTGTCTATAATTTGCTCTTTCACCCATTCATTCTTCAGGATTAGATTATTTAATTTCCAAATAACTTGTGGTCTATTTTCTCCTGGTCTTTTATTACATGTGAGTTTTATTGCATCATGATCTCAGAAGGATGCATTTACTATTTCTGCTTTTCTGCATTTCATTTTGAGGATACCTATAGTAGAAATATAGTTCTCAAGAGTTTTCCTTTTTACCTTTTCATGCTTCTCTTGAGTTCTTTATTTGGAGGTCAAATTTTTGTTCAGATCTGGTCTTTTCATTAGAAATAGGTGAAATTTTCCTGTATCATTGAATGACCATCTTCTTCCATGGAAGATGATGCTCATTCTAGCTGGATAAATTATTCTTGGCTGTAATCCAAGTTCTTTTGCTTTTCGGAATATCTGATTCCAGGCCCTTCAGTCCTTTAAAGTGGAAGCTGACAGATCCTGTGTAATTCTAATGACAGTTCCTCTGTATTTGAACTGTTTATTTCTAGCTTCTTGTAATATCTTTTCCTTGGATGGATAGTCCTGAAATTTGGCCACGATATTCCTTGGGGTTTTAATTTTGGGGTCTCTTTCTGGTGGTGATCGGTGAATTCTTTCAATGCCAATTTTGCCTTCTGATTCTAAAACATCAGGGCCATTCTCTTTCATGATTTCCTGGAAGATAGCATACAGGTTCTTTTTCTCATCGTGCCTTTCAGGGAGTCTGATAATCCTTAAATTGTCTCTCCTGGATCTGTTTACCAAGTCAGTTGTTTTTCCTAGGAGATATTTCAGATTTTCTTCTATTTTTTTGTTTTTTTTTTTTGTTTGTTTTTGTTTGACTGATTCTTGAAGTCTTGTTGTGTCATTTACTTCTATTTGTTCAATTTTAATTTTTAAAGTATTATTTCCTTCAGGTATCTTTTTTAGCTCCTTTTGTAGCTGGCCGATTGAATTTCTTGATTCAATGCATTCTTTTTCCATTTTGCCAGTTTTATTTTTCAGTGAATTGTTGTCTTTTTCCAGTTCACCATTTTTATTTTCCAGTGAATTGGTGATTTTTTTTTGCAATTCACCAATTTTGTTTTTCAGTGAATTGTTTTCTTTTTCCAATTCACCAGTCCTATTTTCCACTTTTTGATATTTCTGTGGCACTGATCGCAATTTATTTCCCCATTCTTCTTCTAGCTCTCTTTTGAGATTCTTAATGCAATCTTCCAGGTAAGCCTTCTGAAACGGAGACCAACTTAATTCTGCCTTTGTGGCTTCATCTGGGATTTTTTTCATAATGTCAGGATCTGGGGACTACTGTATTTTTTCTCCGTAAAAGCTTTCTATGGTGAGAGCTCTCTTCTGCTTCTTGCTCATGATTTAAAGTTGGGATATCAGTCACCAGCAGGGAATATTGCAGCAGTTTCAATTTGCCCTGTGGCATTTTGCCTAGTAGATTTCTGGTTTGAGGCTGGTCGGGCTAGATTCGCACTAGGACCACGTTTTCATCTGCTCTCGATCCACCCTTTACCAAAGGCATATCTGCCAAAGCACCTGCCCGGAAGCAGAGCAAATTGGCCCAGGTGTCTCCCAGGGGCTTCCTGGGTGCCTAAAATGCGTCCCTCTATCACAGCCGTGACTTCCGCCCCACCTGTAGGGTGACAGGGACCAGAGGCCGATTTCCCCTGAGGCTAACCTTCTCCAGAGTTCTTTCAAGTAGATTTTTGATAGAAGTGCTTTGTTTTCCAAATGTTGGGTGGAGCCCTCACTCCAAAACCAGTTTGAAGGCTCACTTTGTCTGGCTCTGAGGGAAGGTCTCAGGATTTCACAGAGAATGGTGTCTGCAATTCCCCATCTTGGCTCCACCTCCCCCAGATCCTGTGTAATTCTAATGATAGTCCCTCGGTATTTGAATTGTTTCTTTCTGGCTGCTAGCAGAATCTTTTCCTTGGTGCGATAGTCCTGAAATTTAGCCACGATATTCATTGGGTTTTTAATTTTGGGGCTTTTTCAGGAGGTGATTGGTGAATTCTTTCAATGGTGATTTTGCCTTCTGATTCTACAATCTCAGGGCAGTTTTCTTTCAGGATTTCCTGGAAGATAGTGTTTAGATTCTTTTTTTCATCATGACTTTCAGGAAGTCTGATAATGCTTAGATTGTCTCTCCTAGATCTATTTTCCAAGTCAGTTGTTTTTCCTAGGAGATATTTCATATTTTCTTCTAATTTTTCATTTTTTTTTTGTTTTTGTTTGACTGATTCTTGAAGTCTTATTGAGTCATTCACTTGCATTTGTTCAATTCTTATTTTTAAAGTGTTGTTTTCTTCAGTTACCTTTTTAATCTCCTTTTGTAACTGGCCAATTTGTTCATTGCACTCTTTTTCCACTTCACTAATTTTATTTTTCAATAAATTGTTGTCTTTATCATATCTCTTTTGGAGGGCTTCTTTCACAAACTTCAGTTTATTTTCCCATTTATCCTCCAGCTCTCTTTTGAGATTCTGTATGCAATCTTCCAGAAAGGCCTTTTGAAAAGGGGATCAGTGATGGTCCTTAATAATATCTTCTGGAGTTTTGTCTAAAGGAACCTCAGGATCTGGGGTCAGCCCTTCTCTTTCGTGATAAAAGCTGTCTATGGTGAGAGCTCTCTTTTGGTTCTTCATTTTTTTTTTAGATGGTGTGTATGTTTCTTTAAGGTTTGGAAAAACGGCGGCTAAAGCTCTTTGCGCTGGGGCAATTTGGTGAATTAATCTAAGGTGCTGGGCCAGTGGGGGCTAGGACTAAGTCTGAATTACTCCTTAAACCAGGCAAGTCTGCCAGAACACCTGTCCCCAATCCAGGCAGAGTGTCCCGAGTGCCTCAGATAAACTCCAGATGTTTGGAGTTTGGAGTTTGGAGTTTTTGCCACAATCACCTGAGCTGAGTCCCACCCTCACCCCCGGCCTAAACCACTCTTTATCCCTCTGTCCGAGTTAGACAAACCTGATGTGAAGTTCTTCAGAGATATCAGCAAGCAGTATCCAAGTATTTCTGAATTCGTTGACTTGAAGATCAGTTCAGAGGCTTATTTTATTGTTGATTTGAGAGAATATCGGAGGAGATGCAGAGAGTCACGTTTTTCACTTCACCATCTTGGCTCTGCCCCCCCCCTACCCCCCCCCCCCACTATTGAAGCTCATCATATGTTGAATGGATTCTTTGGGGAAGATTTTGAGGACATGCTAAATTTTGCAATATATAGCAATCTTAAAATGGAGCATCTGCTTGATTTTGCTTAAATGTATTTCAACCTGTTATTTGAAAAATATTGTACATGTTTAAATTTGATAAATGGAATACAATATAAAGAACACTTTTCTTTTCCTTCCACGGCTTTATATTTCATCTCCTTTGATGTTCACTTTACATCAAATGTTTAATCACACAAGCATCTCAGAAAAATACCTTGAGGTGTTGCAACTTTAATTGATATAAAGAAATTACACACCTGCTTCTAAAATAGTATGGTTGTCACCTCCAATTGTTCACTGAAGAAAGCCATATACACCCAGAGAGAGGGATGTGAAATGTGGACCACAACATAACATTCTCATACTCCTTGATTGATGTTTGCTTACATTGTGTTTCCTTTATCTGATATATTTTTTGTAGATAAGATTTTTCTTGCACAACAATGATAAGTCTGGAAATATGTATACATATATTCAATTTGCCAATATTTTAGCATAATTAACATGTAGTGGATATCCTGCCATCTAGGGGAGGGGTGGGGAGTTGGGGGGAAAAATATGTAACAGAAAGCTATATAAGGGTTATTGTTGAAGAATTACCCACACATATGTTATGCAAATAAAAAAAAAGAAAAACATAAAATAAAATAGTATGGTTGTTTGCAAACAATTTGCATAAAAACAAATCTAGAAATGCATTCTCTGATTTTTTAAATATATGCATAATTAAATTAGTAAATATAAGCCTCTATAAATTCCATTATTTTATTTGGAAGACCATTGTATTTTCAATATATTACCCCATGGTCTCATGTATACCATCCTTACTGTTTTTAAGAATGAATTCTGTAGTGCACACCCTTTGATCCAGCATTGTCATAAAATCCCAAAGAAATCATAAAAGATGAAGAAGGACCCACATGTGCAAAAATGTTTGTAGGAGCTCTTTTTGTGATGACAAGAAAAAGGAAAATGAGTGGATGCCCATCACTTGGGGAACGGCTGAATAAGTTGTGGTATATGAATATAATGGAATGTTTTATAAGAGATATTGAGCAGGTTGATTTCAGAAAAGCCTGGAAAGACTTAACATGAACTGCTACTGGGAAAAGTGATCAGAACCAGGAGAACATTGTACACAGTAAGAACAGGATTATTTGATGATCAACTATGATAGATGGCATGTCTCAACACTGTATGTATTCTCAACTCTTCTCAAATATCAGGAGAATTCCAGTAGCCTTGGAATAGAAAATGCCATCTGCATGCAGAGAAAGAAGTATGGAGACAATGTGGATAGAAGCATATCATTTTCACTTTTTTCCCTTTCATGTGTTTTTTTTTTTGTTCTGATTTTGTTTTCATAAAATGACTAGTGTGGACATATATTAAAGTGATTGTAAATGTTAAACCTATATCTGTCAATTTGTTTTGGGGAAGGGGGAGATGAGCAAAACATGGAGAAAAATGTTTGGAACTCAAAGTTTTACAGAAATGAATGTTGCAACGTATCTTTTGCTTGTGATTGAAGAAAATTCTATTGAATTCAAAAAAAGGAATGAAATCTTTATTATTGTCTTTCATACTTTCTCTTAGCTTCAGGTATCAAATAGCAGCATATAGTGTTTAATTACAATTTTCAAGAACTAACTATAATTCTATCATTGATCAATGAGTCAAAAAATTCTATTTTATTCTTTTTTTGCCAATGTGACAAAATAATATATTAGTCCTTAGTCTTTAATTTATAGCCTTTCTTTTATGGTTCCAATCTGATTTTATACCCATATTTTATATTATTCTTCTCTTTCTTTCATTTAGCAATCAACAAAAATTGAGTTACATCCTGCTGTACCTTCTACTATCTCTTTCCATTATATGCTCCTTCAACATCTTTTCCTATTAAGTTATTTCTCTTAATTCAAATTATCAGTTAATGTACTAACTTTCCTTGGTTTCTTCAGGTAAAAGGGATATTTTCCTTTTCAACTTTATCAAAGCACTTTGACTGAATTAATGTTGTTGTTCCAATACACCTGTGTATGCTTTCCATCTTTACTAAGAGACTGCAAGTTCATTGAGTGCAAGAAGTATTTGCTTGTTTTTCAGTCTTTGAAATCTCTGAACTTAGCCTAGTTCCTCCCATATTGTTGGAGGATCTATTGTAGGGATCTAGTAGTAGGTTTTCAGTTTAAAAAAAGTCACAAATTATTTTGAATTTCTTGAACTTTTGACATTTTTAAGTACTTTGAGTTACACTATAATCTAATTTCATGTTGAATAATAGTGGTGCACTTAAGATGTTTCCTTCAACCCATTTCTCTCTAATTCTACCTCTGTTGGTTATTGTAAAATTCTATATTTTAATGTCTGAAAACATGTGTAAGTAACTTTAATGTAACTCGATGAATGTACTAAGTTTGAGCAAAATTTGGAACTGTAAGTAAAACTTATACATATACATACATATATATATGTATATATATATATATATATATATATATAAACACACAGAGGAAAGTGGTCTTAAATAATTCTGCAAATAAATCTTCGTTATGGATGCTAAGAGAATTTTTTCCAAGCTCAGAGGGAAGTGGGCCAATTCTATTTAACAGATCTGGAAAGAATGTTAGAAAATTTTATTTTAATAGCAACAAATTCAACAAACTAGAAATAATATCTACCTCTGGGCACCCCCATAGACAGTATTACCCTCTCTGCAAGCTGCTGATAAAACTGCCTTTGTATTGTGAATTCAATAGTCGAAAATGATTTTTCTCTAGAGGCAATATTTTGGCCCTCACTTTTAATACATTTCTTCTATCATATTTATTTTATGCCTTTGATATTTTGGACATCCTTTGGGCCTATCTCTAAAGTTTAAGTAAGATATATAGCACTCTGGGGATACTTTAATCCCATCTACACCTCAGCATCGAATAGAATTCTTAAGAATATTATGAGTTCCTGTGAAAGCAGGTTTTTGAAACTTTATTTTCCCAAACATGCACATTGTTTTCTATTGCTTATCTTAATGACCTTATTTTGTTTTCATTTGCTTTTACAATAACAGATTACTATGAATTATTCTCAGATTCCTATATCCCTATTCCTATGCTACTTAAATTATTGTGTATTGAATAAATTATTGAAATGAAAAGAGAAGTTTTGTTTTGTTTTTAATAGTTTTAATAATGGTACTTCAAGATTTGAATGAATCTGTGATACTATCATTGTATGCACTTCATTTACCATATAATCTATACATAAATTCTTACCCTTTATAATTTTTATCTAGTTTATTATATATACATATATATATATGTATGTATTCACAAACATATATATAGACATGCACACATACATACACATATATATCTTCAAGAGCCTTCTTGATATAAAGATTTTACCCAAGGAACTGGAAAATTTCATTGGGGATTTTTGCTATTTGTTTACATACAAGGCTAAGAATTAGACCATGCTTCAGCATCAGTTTCATGACTGGTTTTCTTCCTTTTCTTGTGATGTCCTAGATGATGTGTAATTTGGTATTTCTCACACAGAATTCATTGCTAATGCATTATAATCTGTGAAAATTTATCATCCATCTTTCCAATGCTTTTTAGATTACTTATATTTGATTCTAATGAAATCATGCTGTTTTATTATTAATGGTCAAATTCCTATTGATGGGTAATGATTAGTGTTTCAAAAAAGGGGAGGACCTTTCCACCAATTTAGCACACACCTTAGAAAAATTGAAACCAATAAACAATTTTTAAATGATTTTTTTTCCTTTTCTTGTACATTTTGAACATAGTTGAATGTCTATTATTAATGCCAACCCAGATTATGAATGATGATTTTCTAACTCAATTGAAATGCTCACTCAAATGCATACCATAATTTGGTTGGTTAGGCATTATTGATTTAAATGATTTTCCCAGGTGACATGTTGTGTCTCTTTAAAGAGAATGTTCTGGGTCATAATACAATAAGTATATTGCTTATCCAGAAAAATGGGTTGGTTGTTGTCTTTCCTTCTCAAAGAATGACATCACTGTGTTAGAGTCTAATTACAGTGTGCCTTACTGTAGCTGATCAGACCAATATGAGCTCAGAATGCTCTGCTGTGGGTAAGACACAAATAGTGCATATGAATTTTTGGAGTAGCTTCTCTAATTTTGTGCATTTCATATTTCTTTTGGGCTAATTCAATTCTGCTTTGCTCATAGATCAGAGTATCTCCTCTGATGAGGCATGCCAGGCTGAGCAATCCTATATCAGTGTCTCTCTTATCATACAATCTATTCTAAAGTTTTTAAGACATACCTTGAAAATGTCTTTGTGTCACTTTTTCTGACTACCTTGTGATTGATTGTCCTATGTGAGTTCTTCATAAAATAATCTTTTTTTGACAAGCATTCATTTGGCATTCAAACAATGTGGTCAGGCCAACTCAGTTGTTCTTTCTTCAGTAAAGTTGGAATGCTTGGCAATTTAGTTCTAGAAGGGACTTCAGTGCCTAGTATCTTATCCTGCCAGATGATCAGAAGCTTTCTAAAACAGTTCTAACCCTAAGTTCAACTTTCTGTTGATACCAACAATCAAAAAATATTTTTATGACACAATGTACAAAAAACCTATGGTACATCTCAACTACTTGGTGATGATTGTGCCACACTAATTAGTGATGAGGACATGATCCTAGAAAGATGGAATGAACATTTTCATAGTGTTCTCAACAGACTATCACCAATCAATATGGTTGAAAAATGGGTACTTGAAGAATCTCACCATGGATAAGGAATCTCTTTTGCACTTCTATTTTTGAAAGATTTAATGGATCATATGTATATATATGATCCATTATACATATATATGCATATACATACATATGTAAAAATATATATATATATATATATATATATATGTATATGTATATATATATATCAAAGAAAATAACTTTAGGACTCATTTTTTTCCCCACAAGCTTCAGGTCTACAAATTATAAACTGAAAAAATTGATTCCTAATACAAATTAAAATCTAAAATTCCTTTTTCTTAATCCCATTACCTATTACATTTGTTAATGATAGTGACTCAATCAACATCATATTTTGTGTAATGCTAATATTCCTAAGAGTAAAAGAAATAAATGAAGTGCTATGGATTTTTAGCATGGTCTTTATATAACTGATATGATGGTATATTAACATGTAAGGTAGCAAAGTGATTGGTAGGTCTTCATATTCTGATGCCACAAGAAGGCAAGATCCATTGTTATAAATCAGAAATATAAATATTCAATCTATTGGAAATATCTTAGTGTATCTTTCCATGATCATTATATCTGGAAAATTACAAGTACTGAAGAAATGGATTGAAATTAATTTTTTTATATACCAGCACTATATGATTACAAAGTTGGAAACAAAACCTAACAATATAAGCAGGTGCTCTGTAATAATTTTGGTTCAATTGCAAGCAAAATAACAAATATGTTATAGACCAGTACAAAGAAACTTCAAGAAATAATTATATCTCTAAGCCTGTAATAGATGAAATACCTAAAATAAGGGGTCTACTAAAATATAAAGGGAGAAAAAATGGAATAACTTGAAATCATTAAAAAATCAGTATTTAGAAATCTCCTAATAGTAAAAAAGAAGAAAAACAATCTATGCTAGTGATATATATGATTTTCAAAAGATGAGCATAAATAAATTGGAATTTTGAAAAAATCATTTTTTTTAATTTGAGGACATGGAATCAATTAGCAAAACAGGAATAAGCTACAACCATTATGTAAAAATGTATTTAAGCATAATATTATATATATATATATAATATATATATATATATATATTAAATACTTTAGAATTCTGCATCAAAAAGTATATATGAAATCCCCTGCTAATGTTAAAAAAAAAAGAGAAAATTTGGCTGACTTATGGAGCTGGGGCCAAGATGATGGAGTAAAATCAAGAAGCTGCTCAAGCTTTCCCAGTTTTCCTTAAAGGCCACATGAAACCAAGCCTCTGAACAGATTCTAATGGAATGAAATCATCCTTCAGCTCAAGATAGACTGGAAAAACTTCAAGAAAGGCCAGTCTCACTGAGGTGAAAAGGGTGTTCAGCCTTGCTCAGATAGACTTTGTCTTTGGGAAAGCCAGAAAGAGGGTTTAATCACAGCAAATGAACAACTAAGATCCTCAGTCCTAACTCAGTCAAGGAGTAAATTGGTGGGGAAGCTTTTAGTTCCAGTTCTGAAGGCAAACTCTGGGAAACTAGACTGTTTCCTTAAAAAAGCAAGCAGAAGCTACTCCCTGCAAACATAAGGGGTCTCTTAAATTCAGAGCCAAGTTTCAGAGCTGCACAGAAAGCTTAGGAATTTTCTTACCCCAGCAATCTTCTTACCCCAGGAGCAGAGCTCAACCACAAAAGTAAAAAATAAAATAAAATAAAATAACGAAAGAAAAGGAAAGAAAATGAACAAGAAACAGAAAAGAACCTTGACTATAGAAAGCTACTATGATGAGAGGACAGACCAAAACACAAATGCAGAGAAGGACAGTATGTCCACAGAAAAAAAATCTCAAAGAGTGATATCAATTGCTCTCAGGGACAAATAGAATTTTTGGAAGTGCTCATAAAAGTCTTTAAAAGGCAAATAGCACAGGTAGAAGAAAAAAATGAGAAAGGAAATGAGAGATATGATTGAGAGAGTCAACAGCTTGAAAAAAGGAAAGAAAATCATTGTCTGAAGAAAACATCATTTTAAACAGTAAAATTAACCAAATGGAAGAGAAAAAAAGCTAATTGAAGAAAATTGCACATTAAAAACTAGAACAGAGACTTTGTGATACAACGAGAATCAGTCAAACAAGCTAAAAAGAATGAAAAATTGTGAAATACCTCATTGCAAAAAGAGCCAACCTGGAAAATAGATTCAGAAGAGTCTGTTTAAAAATTATTGGCCTATCCTAAGGCCATGACCAAAAAAAGAGCCTGGATAGTACTCTACAAAAGGTCAATGAATAAATTTGCCCCAAATATTCTAAAAACAAAGGGGGAAATACTGATTGGAAGAATTTATCAATCACCTGTCGAAAGAGATCATACAAGGAAAACATCAGGGAACATTGTTACAAAACTCCAAAACTATAATCTTAAAGGAAAAAAATATTGTAAATTACAAGATAAAACAATCCAAATATCAAGGAGCAACATTCAGAATTATCTAGGATCTAGCAGCTTCTGCAATAAAGGATTGGAAACCTAGGAATACCATATTTTGAAAGGCAAAAGACCTGGGGGTTACAACCAATAATTAACTACCTAGAGAGATTCAGGATCATCTTTCAGGGGAAGTGATGGAGCTTCAATGAAGTAAGAGATTTTAAATCATTTCTATTGAAAAAAAAAACAGAACTGAACAGATAATTTAATCTACAAACACAGGACTCAAGAGAAGCATAGAAAGATAAAAAGGGGGAAATATATTTAAAGGTTAAACTGTTTACCTCCCTAGATGAGAAAATGATATGTATAATTCTTAAGAACTGTATCTGGGGCAGGCAGAAAATGTCTATAGACTGTGGGTATGGTTGTGAATGGAATCTGATGTGAGGACATCAAAGAAAAAGACATGAAGGACTGGAAAAAGAGGAGAAGGGAGGCATAATGAGATAGTTCACAGGAATTGTGAACTGATACAACCATTATGGAGAGCAATCTGCAACTATGTCCTAAGAACTACGAAACTGTGCATTTGACCCAGCAAGCAGTATCATTACTGTGTCTGTATCCCCAGGAAATCATAAAGGAAGGAAAAGGTCCCATATGTGCAAAAATGTTCAGAGCATCTCTCTTTGTTGTAGCAAAGAATTAGAAAATGAGTAGATGGCCATCAGTTTGGGGAATGACTGAACAAGTTGTGATATATGAAGATAATGGAATATTATTGTTCTATAAAAATGATGACTGACTATAGAAAGGCTTGGAAAGATTTACATGAACTGATGCTGAGTGAAACAAGCTGAATCAGAAATACATTGTATAAAATAAAAGGATATATGTGCAATGATCAACTATGAAAAACTTGGTTCTTCTCAGTGTTTTAGTGATCAGAAGCAATCCCAGTAGACTTTGGGCAGAAAATGTCATCTGCATTCAGAAAAAAAAATATAAATTAGCACATGCTATGTTCACTTCTTTTTTTTCTTTTTTTTTTAAATCTCTTCCACGATTTTTTTTATTTTGCTCTGATTTTCCTCTCCCAACATGATTCATAAAGCAAGATACGTTAACAATAAATAAATTAATTAATTAAAAAAAGAAAATTTGGAGTTACTTAGGGATACTCTAGATTAAAAATGTCATACACTGCCATGGTAAAAAAAGATTTAGAAAAGCTTTTGAAGGTCTGTCTAATGCCATTAGCAATCTAATTGGTAACAATTTTAGAAAACTTGAACACCATCTTGCCCTAAGAAAGGGAAGTGGAAAGAAATATAAAGTGCAGAATTTAGAAAGCAATTACAGTTTAAAAATTCTGTAGTCCCGCAATTTTTTTAAATAATAATTTTTTATTTTCAAAACAGATCTAAAGATAGTTTTCAACATTCACTCTTGCAAAACAGTGTGTTCCAAATTTTTCTCCCTCCTTTTCTCCCACTCCTTCCCATAGACAGTATGTAATTCAATATATCTTAAAGATGTGCAATTATTTTATACATATTTCCACATTTATCATACTGCACAAAAAATTAAATCAAAAAGGAAAAAAAATGACAAAGGGGAAAAAAGCTAGCAAAAAACACCAAAAAAGATGAAAACATTGTTATTCAAATTCAATCCCCAAAGTTATCTTTCTGGATGTAGATAGCTCTCTCCATTACAAGTCTACTGGAATGGGCCTGAATCACCCTATTGTTGAAAAGATACACATCTGTTTAAATTGTTCATCACATAATTTTGTTTTTGCTGTGAACAATTCTGTGTTGATTCTATTCACTTCACTTAACACCTGTCAATTTAGTTCTTTTCCGATCTTTCTGAAATCATCCTGCTGATCATTTCTTATAGAACAATAATAATCTATAATATTCATATGCCATAACTTATTCAGCCGTTCCCCAAACAATGGGTATTGATTTAGTTTCCAGTTCATTGCCACTATTTAAATGGCTACTACAAACTTTTTTGCACATGTGGTCCTTCTTCCTTTTTTTATGATTTCCTTGGTATACAGATCAAGTAACAGCATTACTGGATTAAACAGTATGCACAGTTTGATATCCCTTTGGGAATAGTTCCATTTGCTCTTCAGAATGGTGGAATCATCTCTCAACTCCATCAACAATGTTTTAGTGTGCCAGTTTTCCCAAATCCCCTCAAAAAACACAATCAAGGGAAAAAAATCAAAATGTTAATTTGGTATGAGGTATCAAAACAGGGTAAGGAATTAAATAAATAATTTGAAATGTATCAAAAACTTTTCTACAAACACATGAGAAACAAAAATATCAAACATGAAAGAACTCTCAAGTAGGGCTAATATGAAAAATTCGATGTCCTTGTAGTTACAAAAAGTAGCAGGCAACAAAAATACAAGTTGATTCAACTGGAAAATAGAAAATGTGTACATAGTTGTAATAATGAACGACAACTTGTTTATTTCAAAGGAGGTTACTGAAAATCTAGCATCTGGGCAAAATCAGAATGTGACAACAGATGATATCCACAATTATTGACTCAAATGACAGAGGTATTTTATTCACCTGTTAAGCATTTTGAGAACTGCCTTTCATACACAAGTGATTCCACCAAACTTAACAGAATACTTTATCTGCCACCCCAAAATGCTGACAGCACTGACCTCTGCCAACTTTTGTTCATTTATGTAAATTGGAGAATGTCACTTTTTATCACTAAAACAATTATGAAAGTGAATTAGGAAATAAAGTCATAAGCAAAAGAAGATTTGACAAGAAATTCTAAACATTATTAAGACAGCATTTATTGAATAAGCCTTTTGCAAACATTATGATATTTACACTACCAGTATTGATTATTTAGATATTCATATATATCACCTTTGATTTCCTTCCACAATAGTGGCTTATTCATATTCTTTTTTATTATTTCTTTATTTATTTGCTTTTTTGCTGAGGCATTTGGGATTAAGTGACTTGCCCAGGGTCACACAGCTAGGAAGTGTAAGTGTCTGAGGCCAAAATCATATTCTCTAAATGAATAAAACAAACTCAAGTATAAACTGAAAACCAAACTTTTGGACAAATGCAAAAAAAATGTTTTCTCTTTAGAAGATACCACTAACAAACACAGTTATGACAAGGCAAAAAAAAATAGGAAAAAAAATAGAAAACTTTTCAGTAATACAGTTGAACAATCCACAAATATTTTTAGGATCCTACTATTTACTAAGTATTCTGCTATATGCTATGAACAAAAACACAAAAAATGAAACATTCCTCACTCAATGAGTTTTTAGTCTAATGGGGAATCTATAATTGTAAAGCTGCATATGATGAAAAATATAAATGTAATAGATACAAATACACATGCAAAGTAGTTAAATCCAATGAAGTTTTGGAGGGAAGATATTAAAAATTAGGGAACAGGAAATTCTTTATGTGAAAAGTGGTAACAAGGTGCTTCTTAAAGGAAGAAAAAGACTATCTGAGGTTGAAGTGAGGATAAGTATAAAGATGAAGACATATAGATAGTAGTGGAGTGTCATAGTGAAGAGTATGGAGAAGACCTGTTTTGTCTGATAATAGAATCACAGAAGATGAGCAATAGCCAATGAGACTGGAGAGGCCTGTTGGAATAAGGTGGCATAGGGTTTTATATGCTAAACAGAGAAAATGTATAATTCTAGAGATAATAGAAAAGTATTAGATTTCTTTGAATTAAAGAATTGTATATTCAAATGCTTACTGAAAATAATTTTTGTGGCAGTATGTGGAGTTGCCTTGAGTAATAAAAGGCTTGAAGCAGGAAAATTAATTATATTATAGCAATAATCTAAATAAGAGGTGATAAGTGCCTGAACTGAAATGATAACCATATGAATGAAGAGGAGTCAGATTTGAGAGATATTGTGAAGGAAGAAATGCCAAGATTTTAGAATTGTTTGGATATGTCAGTGAGGGAAATTAAGTGTCTACTATGTGCTAAATGTGATACATGCTGGAGATATAAAGATAAAAATAAGAATTCTTGTCAATATAAATCTTTTGAAACTTTCCCTCATGCCCTTTCCTATTCTGTTCCTTAATATTCTCTTCTTTCTCAAATTATGTTGTAATTATTTATCTGTGCATGTTATATTCCTTCTCCCCACAGTAATGTGGAAATTTTTCAAAGGCATATACTGCTTCTACTTTTGAATGCTTATATATTTTAATTCCCTAAGTGGTAATATATAACTTTTATTAAATTGAATCATAAAGGAGGCATTTTAGAACACTTATTTAAAAACTAAAGCAGGAATATTGAATATTTTAATATTTGGGGAACTGTCAACTCTAATTCTTCATTTATATTGCTTCAATTGTAATGAAAAATATTTTTGAGATTAACAATCATGAACATTAAAATGCAATTGGCATAATAGATTAAGGATTGAATACAAAGTAAGAAAGATTTGAATTTGAATCCTGTGTGTACACCAAATATGTGATGCCAAGCACATCATTTAACCTCCCTTGAAACTGATCTCAATTTCATCCTCAGGACAAAGGAAATAAAAGTAGCTTTCACCTCACAGGCTTATTATGCTGATTGAAAAAGATAATATAAGTAAAGTAACATGTAAACCTTAAAGTTATACATAAAGATTATAGAAGACATTCTAAACTATTAAAAGTTAAAACTGGGCCATAACTTTTGGAACAACTTACATATTCATATCTTATACTACATATTATATGTACCATTATGGCCTATGTGGGAGAGTTCTAAATATAAAGTCAGGAGAGTTTGGATTTAAATATAAGTTTGGAAAAATTATCTATATAATTTGATTCCCTGGAATCTCAAAATTTTCATTTTCAGAATAACAGGGTATTATCAGATAGACTCTAAATTACATAATTATATACAAAAATATGACAAAATGATATGATACAGAGTGGCAAATAGATTAGGAAGAAGTTAGTATACCTATTTATGTCACCAAGGAATGTAAAGCAGAGTTTTGAGATAATAAAATCAAAACAGGGGAAAAATGAAGAGGGAAATAGGTATTACCAGTTACCTAGAATGAGATAGATTTTATAATGGACAACTGATTGTAGTTCTGAATTTTCTGGCAGCTAAGACAAAAAGGTAAATAATTGACAGGTATTGTTTTGAAGTTAATGGAAAAAACATGATTTTCTTGAAAAAGAGTTTTTGGAGAAATTCAACTTAGGAATTCTTTTTATCATTGCTTAGGTAGTAAAAGCTTTCAATTATACTTTTACAGGAGATATATGAGCATTTTTATTAGGTTATCTCTAAAAGCTGGTGATAAAATTTCAAAATTACCTAGTTATCTGGAGTAAACTCAACTAATAAGTTCCAAGTCCACTACCTATTGATGATTTAGGTTTTAACAAATGGAAGATTTCAAGATATTTATACTGGAATCCTCTGTTAAATACCTGAAGCTTGAATTTTTTCTTTGTTTAATGAGAGGACCATATACTTGTGATAACAGACGTTAGAAGGCAGACAATTCACAATCCAATATTGAATTTGGGGAGCTTGACTCATATTCCCTTCTAGGCAACAAGCTAGCCCACTTCCTCATCAAAATGAAAAAAAAATGGAAGTCTGAATAAAATAATACCAACTTTTTTTTTTTCCTTGAAAAGGAATTGTGAGTCATTTTGAACATTTGGACAAATGTTCAGTTGAAACTTCATCATTCTGTGCTACATAATACGAAAAGTTATTTTGTTTTGAATATTTAAGGGCATTTGTTATATTTCATTTCAACCATTAATTTATGGCCCAGAATATATATATATATATAATTTATATCAGAGTTATGATGTATTTTCAAAATTGCTTTATTCTGATCAATAAGTCAATAACCTATAAGTATTTCCTTAAAAATAAAACTGTACTACCTTTAACATTCAAACAGTGATCCTATTATATTACAGACTTTGTGATAAACATCCACTGGGATAAAAAGATACAAATGAAACAATCCTCTTATTGATACATATAAAGATGCAATTAAATACATTGTACAGTTTAACAATAAGTAAATGCCCAACATATACAAATAGTAAATGAGACACTTTCTGGGTTGGATATTTTTGGAGGATCAGTAGAATAGGATTTCTTTACCATTTTTTTTCAGCCTGATGAAGGATATTGACTCTAAATTGTGTGTATGTGTGTGTGTGTGTGTGAAATAAAATATATAGGATTACAAAGGAAAGGATTTATATCGAAATAAAATTATATATATAGATGGATATTTTAAAAAATCTTTAAAAAAAGTTTACAGACACTACATTAAGTCCTGTGCTAGAAACTGATGGAATCAATCAAGGCTTCATGGGGAAGGTGGTGATTAAGCTCAATTATGATTAAAGTCAGATTCTTGATTGAGATTAAGTGGCTTGCCCAGGGTCATACAGCCAGGACATGTTAAGTATCTGAGGCTGGATTTGAATATTGGTCTTCCTGAATGCAAAACAGTTCTCTATCTACTACTCATCTAGCTGTTCCATAAAGTCAGTTTCTAAGAGGACAAGGTAAGGATTGAGTTCATTCCATGCACCAAGGACTGCATTTACAAAAACAAGTAAGAAATAGAATGTGGTATTTAAAGAAAAACAGTTGGGGAATTTGACTGGAATGAAGTAGTATACTGAGCAATAAGTATCAAGAGATATGTGAATCTAGATTGACAAGGGTTTTAAATGACACAAAAGTGAGACATAAGAGGTTTTTGAGTAACGGAATGACATAGGCCTGAATTTTATGGATATCAATCTTTGCAGAAGATCTAATTGATAAAGGAAAAAAAATATTAACATAGACCAGGCAAGTGGTGATGGGGGTCTAAACTGGATTCATGGTGAAACAGAGAGAAATGGAATATGTGAGAAATATTGTTGAGATAAAATCAACAAGATTCAGCAACTGGCAGAATATGGTGAGAGCAACACAGCCTTGAAATGTACACACAGTTTGGGAGAAATATAAGGATAAGGCTTCAATAAAGGAAACTGATAAGTATCTTAATAGTTTGGAAAATTGAAAGAGAAGTATCATGAAAACCTAGAATACTGATTATACAAAGGGGCCAAGAGCATCAAATGCAACAGGGAGATCTAGAAAGTTAAAAACTGAGAAAAGATCATTGCATTTGAAGATTTACAAATCAGTGGTTCCTCTGAAGAAAGAATATTACTGTTTAATAAAAAGATTAGCTACCAATTTTGGGGAGTTGGAAGAAGCATGTAATGAAATACATAGTTTTTTTTTGTTTTTATTTGGATGTGAGATAGAGAAGATGTATAGGATGATAAATTAAAGAAGTAATTAAACATGTTTACTTGATTGGCTCTTGTTGGTTATTGTTGATTATAGCAAAAACTTTATCATGAAAGTCATATTTGTATGCAGCAGAGAGAGAGGGATTAAAAATTAATGAAGTATGAAGAATAATATTTTTTTAATTTTATTTCATTTGCATAACATATGTGTGGGTAATTCTTCAACACTAACCCTTACATAGCTTTCTGTTAAAAATTTTTCCCCCAACTCCCCACCCCTCCCCTAGATGGCAGGATATACACTACATGTTAAATATGTTAAAATATTGGCAAATTGAATATATGTATACATATTTCCAAACTTATCATTGTTGTGCAAGAAAAATCTTATCTACACAAAAGATATATCAGATAAAGGAAACACAATGTAAGAAAACATCAGTCAAGGACTATGAGAATGTTATGTTGTGGTCCACCTTTTACATCCCTCTCTCTGGGTGTATATGGCTTCCTTCAGTGAACTATTGGAACTGGTTTGAAACATTTCATTGTTGAAGAGAGCTGTGTCCATCAGAATTGCTCATCATATAGTATTGTTGTTATTTGTTTTTTTTTTATATAAAACTTTTTATTTACAAAACATATGAGTGATTTTTCAACATTAACCTTTTCAAAAACTTTTTTTCCCAAGCTTTCCCCCACCATCCCCCCCACCCCC
>JAJPUD010011110.1:32868-56527 GCA_023553655.1 Myrmecobius fasciatus | reverse complement strand
GGTCTTTTCATTAGAAATAGGTGAAATTCACCTATATCATTGAATGACCATCTTCTTCCCTGGAGGATAATGCTCATTCTAGCTGGATAGGATATTCTTGGCTGTAATCCCAGTTCCTTTGCCCTTCGGAATATCTGGTTCCAGGCCCTTCGATCCTTCAATGTGGAGGCTGACAGATCCTGTGTGATTCTAATTATTGAACCTTGGTATTTGAATTGTTTCTTTCTAGCTGCTAACAGAATCTTTTCCTTGGTGCAATAGTCCTGGAATTTAGCCACGATATTCCTTGGGGTTTTAATTTTGGGGTCTCTTTCCGGAGGTGATCGGTGAATTCTTTCAATGGTGATTTTGCCCTTTGATTCTACAATCTCAGGGCAGTTTTCTTTCAGGATTTCCTGGAAGATAGTGTTTAGATTCTTTTTTTCATCATGGCTTTCAGGAAGTCCAATAATCCTTAGATTATCTCTACTAGATCTATTTTCCAAGTCAGTTGTTTTTCCTAGGAGATATTTCATATTTTCTTCTAATTTTTAATTTTTTTGTTTTTGTTTGACTGATTCTTGAAGTCTTATTGAGTCATTCACTTGCATTTGTTCAATTCTTATTTTTAAAGTGTTGTTTTCTTCAGTTACCTTTTTAAGCTCCATTTGTAACTGGCCAATTGAATTTTTTTGTTCATTGCACTCTTTTTCCACTTCACCAATTTTATTTTTTAATAAATTGGTGTCTTTTTCATATCTCTTTTGCAGGGCATCATATCCTTCTTGCAAGATATTGTATCCTTCTTGCACTAATTTAAATTTATTTTCGCATTTATCCTCCAGTTCTTTTATTAGGTTCTTTAAGCAATCTTCCAGAAAGGCCTTTTGAAACTGGGACCAGTGATGGTCCTTGCTGATTCTCTCTGGAGTTATGTCTAAAGGAACCTCTGGCTCTGGGGTCTTCTCCTCTTTCTCTTTGTAAAAGCTGTCTATGGTGAGAGCTCTCTTTTGTCTCTTCATTTTTTTTTTTTTTTTTTTAGACAGCGTGAATATCTCTTTAAGGTAGGGGAAAAAAAAAAAAACGGCTGAAATGGCTGGCTGACGATTTTGCCCTGAGGCGCTTCGGCGAATTAATTTAAGGTGCTGGGCTGGTGGGGGCTAGGACTAAGCCCGAATTACTCCTTAAACAAGGCAAGTTTGCCAGAACACCTGCCCCCAATCAGGGCAGAGTGTCCGGAGTGCCTCAGATAGACTCCAGGTGTTTGGAATTTGGAGTTTGGAGTTTGGAGTTTTTTTGCCCAGCTGAGCTGAGCTGAGCTGAGCTGAGTCCCACCCTCTCACTTCCAGCCTCCACCAGAGTTCTCTGACACCAAAGTCCTCTGTTTATCCCTCTGTCCGAGCTAGACAAACCTGATGTGAAGTTTTTCAGAGATATCTGCAAGCAGTATCCAGATATTTCCTGATTCTTTGACTTGAAGATCAGTTCAGAGGCTTATTTTATTGTTGATTTGAGAGAAGTTTGGAGGAGGAAGCAGAGAGTCACCCTTTCACTCCGCCATCTTCTATCACCCAAATTCTTACAGAAGAAGTTAAGTGAGTTATAATTTCATTACCAAAAAAGAGAATTAATTAAATAAGAGAATTAAAAAATAATTATAAAAATATAGATAATTTTATTATGCTAAATTAAAAAGCTTTGGCCACAACTAAAAACAATTCAATCAAGATTTTAAGGAAAACAAAAATCTGGTAAACATTATTTACAACAAATGTCTCCAATAAAACCTTGTTTCTCCAATATATAAAGAACTGAATTTGTAAGAATACAAGAACTGATAAGAATTGATAAATGGTCAAAGGATATGAACAGGCAAGTTTTCAAATGAAGAAATCAAAGCTATATGAACAAGTAGTCTACAGTACTCTTCTTATACTCTGTTCATGATCCCATATGGGGTCTTGTAACTGAATGTGGGGGTAATGAAATTATGATTCATTATCAGCAAATATTTAATTTCTATATCTATTTTATACCCTTATATTCCCAGGGTCACCTAAAACTTTCTCAGATGAAAAGGAATCACAAGTAGAATAAGTTTAAGAAGTCCTGTTCTAAATCACTTTTGATTAGAAAAATTCAAATTGAAACAATTCAGAGGTACTCCCTTACACCTATCAAATTAACTAATATGACAAAAAATAGAAATGATAAATGTTGGAATGGGCATGGGAAAATTGAGATACTGATGCACTGTTGGAGTTGTGAAATAATCCAACTATTCTGGAGAGCAATTCAGAATTATACATAAAAGGTATATATCCTTTGAACCAGCAATATCACTATGTCTATATCCCAAAGGGATCTTTTAAAAAAATTAAAGGGCCCACATGTACAAAATATTTATAGCAGCCCTTTTTGTGGTGTCAAAACGTTGGAAATTGAGGAGATGCCTATCAATTGGGGAGTAGTTGAACAAATTGTGGTATATGAGTGCAATGGATGTCCAAAGAATGCAATGTATTGTTTAAAAAGAAATGATGAACAGGCACATTTTGGAAAAACCTGGAGACTTGTACAAACTGACACAAAGTGAAATGAGCAAAACCAGGAAAACAATCTACACGGTATCAGCAACATCATATGATGATTAATTGTGAATGACTTAGCTCTTCTCAGCAACACAATGCAAGACAAGTGCAGAGGATTCGTGAAGGAAAATGGTATCCACATCCAAGTGATGATTTATGAATGCAGATCAAAGCATATCTTTAACTTACTTTATTCTTTTTTGTCTGTGTGTTTTCCTTTTAATCTATTTCTTCTTTCCCAACTCTAATATGGAAATATATCCTACATGATAGTACAAGTATAACCTCTATCAAATTGCTTACCACTTTAGGAACAGATGAGGGGAGAGGAAGAGAGGAACATTTGCAACTCAAAATCTTATAAAAATGAATACTAAAAATTGTCTTGAAGTGTAATCGGGGGGAAATAGTCTTTTTTTAAAGGGTTCTGTCATGGGAGGACTCATCAAAAGAACTGGGGATATTTATACTAGAGAAGAAAAGTTTTATAGGTCACATGATAGCTGTTTAAGTACGTTAAAGACTCACATTGGAAAGTGATTCCCATTAGCCTTGTTGGCCCAAAAGGGCAAAATTAAGAACCATGGTTAGAAGTATTAAAATGCCAAATTTAAGTTTAATTTAGGGAGAAATGTTCTAATGCTTAGTCATGTAACTAGGATGCATCTTTTCCCTATAAAACATATGATTAACTCTAATAGAAGAGTTGCAATGAATCTCCACTACCTGAGTTGAGACAAATAGTCCTAAATCATTATGAATTTTCCTTTCCCGCTATAACCTAATTGTGCCTTTGCTGGCTAGGAACCTTCTGTGACCCATTCTCAATTCTGAACTGAAGGTGTTTGTGATAAACCCAGTATTTTGGAGATTGGTAGATTCCTTTTGTAGGCATAATCTAGCCTCAATTTGAAAAAAGCAATGATTTAATCAAATTTGGGGATATCAGTCTTGATCCCCAGGTAAATGGGAGAAATAAATGGACTTCCCTAATACTCTTTCCCCTCCACTTTTTTGGGGGGTTTTGAGTTAAACCACATGGTCTTACTATTTGGAACTTCCCTTAAACATACCAAATAAAAGGGCCTCTTACTTTGAGAACTGACTGATATATGTAATTCTTACTTGATGTCCCTTTTGTTCCAGCAGTAGACTCTAACAGAGACAAATAAGTACAATTAAGCAAAATACATGATCATTCTCTATGAAGAGAAGTAAATTTATGTAAGAGAAGTAAACCAATGATCCTTTGGAGTCAATACTAGACATGACATTGAGTAGATTTCTCAAGTCTTTTAGTTTTACTTTCTTTTACATTGCTGTGGCCACTGGTGATATTTGGTTATATTTTCTTCATTCTGCATTAGTTCATATTCTCTTCTGAGTTTCTTTGAATCCCTTGATTTCATTGTTTCTTGGAATCAAATAAAACTCTATTACATCCATTTGCCATAAACTGTTCAGTTATTCTATAATCAATCAGTACTCTCACTTTTTCCCTAGATTGTTTGTGGGGTTTTTTGGCTACCACAAAAGTGTTACTATTAAATATTTTGATTTATTTGAATACTTATGATGAGGTTGACTTTCATAGGTTTATCCATCATTACATTTCACCTGGGCTATTGCAAGAGTATCTTATTTGATTATTTGGCCTCCTAACTTTCATTGATTTTATTCTTCAATCAATTTCCAACATTATTTTACCATTACATTTATCTGATTGTATAATTCCCCTATTAAAAAACAAAATAAAGTAAAACTCCTTAAGACTGCCTGTTGTCTACAAGGGGGGAAAACAAAATCTTTAATCCGGCCCTTAACTCCTACTTCAGTCAGACTCTAACTTAGTTTCCAGACATTTAATATTATTATCCTTCACACACTCTACACATAGATCTATTATCTATTTTCCTATTTTGTCTTGAACTTCCCCATCTCTCCATCTTCCCCACCTTTGGCATATGGTAGGTACTTAATAAATGTTGTTTTCTCCCTTTCCCTTTTTTCTTCCTTTCTTCTTGTTTTCTTACTTGGGCTTGGTGCTTTTGAATAACCACCTATATTATAAATGTTTGTCAAAGTATTGGTTTCACTTTGAGAAACATTAGGTGGGAATGACAGCTTCCCAGAAATCTCTCTGTATCTTTCCTTGGACCAAAAGTATACATTTGGTTGATGCCTTCTCATGACGATGATGAAAAGGAGAAGGTTTGGTTATAATAGTTGAATATCTTAAATTGAGGTTAATTAATATCTCTTATTAAGGTTTAACAGATCACACTATGGATCATCTAAGCATTTTGAGTGATTGAACAATTAATACAGAGAGATTATTTTTTTTTCTATTTGTATCTCCAGTACTTAGCACAGGATCTGATACATAATAAGAGCTTAATAATGCTTGACTGGTTTATGGGAGAGTGAGTATTAGAAATGTCAAGATGGGGAAAATGAATCAATAAGCCATGCCACCATTCAATTTAGTGGCTATGGATAGGTACTATGCATGGCTAAGGATGGCATTTGTCAGGCAGAAAGATGCATTTCTTGCTGAGGGGTAAATTCTATGCATAACACAGAGAGTTTTAGCAGTGCACAAATCACCAGAACCACATGGTCACTTAGTATTCAGAGATGCTCCTTTCATTTGGGGATCTCATTTAAACTTCACTGAACAATAAATAATTTATTCTGGGAACCTCTCCTCAAACAGTTATTTGGCTCCACTTTGTTATGGTTTTTCCCCCTCCTAAAAATGGTATGGATTGGACTATCTGTTTATTCAGTATTTTAGAAAGTTCTTGATTATTTTATATCTTTTATACATAATAGTTGAATAGTGCTCCAAACCCATGGTTAAGATACCATTGCATTTCTACCAGCTATGATGTTATACTGATGGATTATTTAGCCCATGATGCTGCCAAACAGGTAAATTAAGCATAAAAGTCAAGAATGAATGATGTCTGAGACTGTTTACTAGTGACAATGCATTATGAGCAGTGTTTAACTGGATGAATGTATCAGTCTCAGAGTTCTTAGGAAAAAATATATATAGGGAACACAGAACTCATGCAGCATCATCAGGGAAATGAGCTGCTCCAGGGAAGTGAATTTTCTAGAAAATTGAACCTTACTCCTTCTAGTGCCAAAATTTATTCTATTTTAATCATTTTTGATAGAAAGCTTTCTAAAATGCATTATTCACTTCCCTGCCTTAAAATGATTTATACAGAACATAATTTATCTTTTTTGGATGACTCAGGATCCTTGTTATTTCTGCAACACATTGCTTTATAATATACTGATATTCTGGGAGCCTAATGACACGTGTAGTTCCTATCTGAGAGTAGTCCTCCATCTGGCAACTTCTCCCTATAGAATGTAAGAACAGAAAAAAATGACACGAGCTATTTTAGTTCTTGCATGAACTCTACAGGCATGGTAAGGTTGATAGAAAAATGAATGACATTATATTCAGGAAGACTAAAGTTCAAGATTTGTCCTTGACACTAATTGTGTAATGGGCAAGATACATTTCAGCATTCCCAAATAACTCTCTAAAACTATAAATTACAGATTAGATACTGATATGCATTGTCAAAGGAAATTTGTACACTATAAATTGCCAACAGACTAACATCAAAAAAGGAAAAAAAAATATTTAATCTTCTTATTTCCATACTTCTTTGATTGTAAGCTGCTATGTCTTGTTTTTTTTTCCAATGTACCTAATACCAATATAATCCTTCCAATCCCCTTTTGCTCAAAGATCCATTAATACAATTGACTTGGGTATAAGTAAGATTCAATAAACTCAAGTAACCTAAAGGTATTTTCTGTTGAGTATTTGAAGGAAGCCTTGCTTCGTAACTATTGGCTTCATGGTTGTGTTGCAGAAGTGATTCCCCATTTCCAATTAAATGGCTTCTGGTTATTATTGTTGATTTTATTTTACTTCCTTCAATTATAATTTATTTTCTTTTTTTCTACCCTTTCCTCCATCTTTATTGGACTAAAAGAAAAAACACTATAACAAATATAAAAATCAAACAAAAATATCTTATTATACACATTGAATCCATCATCTCTGTCAGGAGGTGAGCATATAAATTATAAGAGAAGAGTTGCAGGGGGAAGTCCACTTCTATATTTATTAGCTACATTATCATGAACAAGTCATTTAGCTCTGGATTGCCTTTTTCAGGGTTTGATGGGGACAGGGAAGAATTAACATAGAAAGAAAACTAACACCATAACAAAATGATTCTAAATAAAACAATTTGAAAACATTGAGGACCTGCTGTAACAAGACACTACAGTAGGTTCTGGGGATACAAAAATAATATTAAAAGAAATTACTTGCCTTCAAGGAACTTATAACCTTATATGCAGAAGAAGAAATTCAAATAAGCATTTGCTTCTTCTTTGCCTCCCATTCACAACTATCACTAAAGTCTATGGCTTGTGGTTTAGGAAAGATTATACCACCAATTTAGGTTTCTGCTTTATTTCTTTCAACTCCCATATGCCTTAATTCTCTATTTGAGTTCAATTGACTTTGGACACTAAATTTCTGTTCCAGATTTTACATACACTCTTATCAACCAAACATTCCAGGGAAATTAAGCCCAGGTATAAGGGTAAAAAAAAAAGTATGTGTAGGGGAGAAAAACATAGGAAAGAAATCATGTTTAGAACTTTTTAAGAAGCTCCTTATTCTAGCCATTTTAGCTTTTTTATCTAAAACAAATCAAGAAGTTGTGTAATATAGACAGCTATCATTGGCACAAAGAAAATCAGGGTTCAAGTCCTACCATTGATTTACCCTTACTTGCTATGACTACTTCAAATCATTTAATTCTCATGCCTTTTGCAATACTCTTAAATCTAACTTTACAGAGTGGATGCTTATATGCATCAGTAAGTTCCTACACCAATGAAATGAGAGTTCTAATAATTCTATATGTGCATACATATGTCTATACATGCACAAGCACATATACTTAGAAATGTACACACAGAGTTAGACATAAATATCAGTTCTGCAAATTCATCATTTGTTCCTAGTTCTGCTCTCAGGAACTAAGCAAAACTCATTTTATCCCTACAACAACCCTTGGATGGAGGTCCTCTTATTATCTTCAACTTACAGATAAGGAAACTGAGCAAAAAAAGGTTAAGTGCCCAAGGTCACACAATCAGTTAATTACTTGGGGTAATATTTGAACTCTCATCTTCCTGAGAATCACAAAACTAAATGTCTGAGGTTGGAGTTAACTCATTGTTTTCATTGGAGGAGATCTATCATTCTATCCACTATATCACCTGGCTACTTCAAATTAAATTAATCCTTTGAGGGAAGTGCTTCAAGTATCCTGTCTGCACCTATTTTTTATTTTTTCAGGCATAACATCCTCAGCTTCTTTACCTACTTGGAAGAACAAACCATTTTCCAGTCTTTAATTTAGTGTATTTGTAAAAGATCAATGCACATACTGATTATAAATAATTCTTATCTAGATTTCAGTAGATCTTCAAACTTGGCAAAATTTGTATTAGCTCCTTTCTAGTTTCTGTTACAAATAAGATGAAAGTTGGGGCAGCTAGGTGGCACAGTGGATACAGCACCAGCCCTGAAGTCAGGAGGACCTGAGTTCAAATCTGGTCTCATTCACTTAACATTCCCTAGCTGTGTGATCCTGGGCAAGTCACTTAACCTCAATTGCCTCAGCAAAAAAAAAAACAAAACAAAAAAAAAACATACAAATAAGATGAAAGTTGTGCTGTTGCTGTTATAAATATTCTGTAACCAGATGGCCTCTTACAATTAATCTGAATAATGATGTTTAATTATAGTTATATATAAATCACTTGACCTGACAGAGCCTCAGCTTGCTCAAGATACAATGGGTAGTTTTCAATAACCTTGTTTTTAACTTTCATAGTCAACAATGTCTCTGATTCTTCTATATTCTCCCCAGCTGGTTTCTGCACTGCAAAAAGTCAAAATATTTCTCTTTCTCTTTTCAGTTATTAGGATATAAAATGCCTGGAAGGTAGGTATCTTATTTTGTCTAAACTTTACATATCTCCAAACATCTGTTTAGAATTTAGTACCCAGTAGGATGGGGAAATGATTGTTCACCTGAATGAATGCATTTAGAACCATAGTTATAGCTTAGGAAAATAGCACATGAAGTCATCTAAGAGATGTTTTAGAGAGTAGAAGATATACAAAGATATACATTTAAATTAAGATTGAAATATAAATTCCATCTATTTTGCTTTTGAAAAGATTGTTTTTTTTATTTTATTGTCAGCTCCAGGAAATAAGAGAATGAAATACAAGGACATAGCACCACAGAAGAAACAGCCCCACCTCAACTCTTATGTCCATTGCCAGACACTCTGAGCTCAAAATGACACCTCTAAAAGTTTTAGAAGATAGCTATGCTTCTTCTACTGTTCCTGATCCAGCTTCCCCATCTTCCATTATTTTAGGTCACACTCTTCCAGAGTAGGAGACAGGAAGTCATTTCCAAATTTTCTAAAAGCATCATATGCCCTTTTTTTTTCTTGGTAATCATAGACACAGCTTTAACACTGTAAATTATTTAATGGATCAGTATTACAAGAAGAAAAAAAAAACAAGACTTCATCTTTCTGCTCCATCTTCCTATGATCTCATTGGAAGAGCTTTCATCTTGTGCTACAGGTCAGGTGATACACTCAAGTAGAGATACACATAGGGTAGAGAGTAGAAAACCAATTTTTTTTTGGAGAGCTGTCCATATAAGTCATATCTTCAGGAGATTCCAATTCCCATATGATGAGGTGGCAAAGTGGAGGGGAAAGAAAAATAGTTTTAGAATTTGGAAAAAATGAGTTTGAATTCAAGCTTTACTATCTATTAGACAGTAAAATCACTCAGGCTTTCTGAGTTTCTTATCTATAAAATAGATTGGATAATAATTCCTTTACCACCACCACCACCACCCCATAGTATTGACAATAGAATTAACAAAGATAATGTAAGTGTAAATCCTTTATAATCTTCAGTGTAAGAGAGACTGCCAGTATGATACAGTTTAAATCAAAGCTTCTTAAATATGAACCACCCATATGGCCTGTCTACCTCACCAAGATGCTATGATGAAATTGTTATAAAAATGTATGCTATTGTTAATCAACAAGCATTTATCAATCACTTACTCTGTGCTTGGCACTGTATTATGCACTGATGGTACAAAGAAAAAAGTAAACTAGTTCTTAGTATAATTGAGCTTACATTCTTATAGGAGAGACAAAGTATATAAAAATAAGTTTATTTACAATAAAAAATTTCTACCAGTTGGAGGGAGGAAGATCTCACTTAGATGGGGCTTTTAGATGGTACAGTGAGTAGATTGCTGGGCCTGGAATAAAAAAGACTTTTCTTCCTGAATTCAATCCAGGCTCAGAAACTTATTAGTTGTGTGACCCTGGGCAAGTCATTTAACCTTGCTTGCCTTGATTTTGTTATCTGTTAGATGAGCTGGAGAAGGTAAGGGCAAACAGTTCTATTATCATTGCCAAGAAAACCTTAAATGGGGTCACAAAAAGTAGGATATAATTAAAATGACTGAACAACAAATGGATTGAGTCTTGAATGAAACCAAGAATTCCAAGACATGGAAGTGAGAAAGGAAACTCATTTCAGGAAAGGGAAACAATCAATGTACTTTTCCCAGGGTACCACACTTTCACTTAGTGACATAAACTGCCATGTGGTGGCAAAAAGCAGAGTTGTCAAATGTGTAACACATAGAACACACAAGACTTATAACACTCTGAACAGGACCTGAATCAGGTTGAAATATAATTAGCAAATAGTTAATAAAATATACAAAACTAAAATAAAACATTTTACAATATCACATTTTGAAACTAAGTTAATATACAACTTACAAGTATCCTTATATAATGATCAATGGCCCCAATTCTACCTGTTTATAGGATATCATTGAAGAGCAGAAGGAAGGAGAAAAGAGAGGGAGGGAGGAAAAATGAGATATTGTTATGGAAGTGAAATTGATTGGATTTAATAACTAAATGAGGGGCAAGTGTGAATGGCAACATCCCAAAAGAAGTATCAAAAAAAAGTTAGAACATCTTTTTGAAGTAAATTAGATTATTATACTGGAAAATATAGAAAAGATAGAGACATTCAATGATCATTTTTGTTGTTTTCCCTGCCCAGGGAGAAAGTATTTTTCAATAGTGGAGGAGAGAACAAAAAAATTAATAAGGAATTGATATTCATACTAAATCAAGATAAGATCAGACCTTCCACCTGTCCTTGATGAATTCAAATTGCCAGGCTCAGATGGTCATTATTCTACAAGATTTTTCAAAGGTGATTGCTAATCTGGAACTATGCTCAAAGAGTTATCAAACTGTGCATACCCTGTGACCCAGCAGTGTTTCTACTAGGCCTATACCCCAAAGAGATTTTAAAGGAAGGAAAGGGACCCACACGTGCAAAAATGTTTGTGGCAGCCCTTTTTGTGGTGGTAAGAAATTGGAAACTGAATGGATGCCCATCAATTGGAGAATGACTGAATACATTATGGTATATCAATGTCATGGAATATTATTGTTCTGTAAGAAACGACCAACAAAATGATTTCAGAGAGGCCTGGAGAGACCTACTTGAACTGATGCTAAGTGAAATGAGCAGAACTAGGAGATCATTATACACAGCAACAAGACTATACGATGATCAATTCTGATGGATATTGTTCTCTTCAACAAGGAGGTGATTCAAACCAGTTCCTATTGTTCAGTGATGAAGATAGTCATATACATGCAGAAAGAGAGGCCTATGGGAACAGAATGTGGACTACAACATTTTAACGCTTCCTGTGAATATTTGCTTACATTTTGTTTTCCTTCTTAGATTGTTTTTTTTCTTCTTTCTGAGATTTTTCTTGTGCGGTAAGATAACTGTATAGATATGTATACATATATTGAATTTGTCATATAATTTAACATATTTAACATGTACTAGACTACCTGTCATCTAGGTGGGGTAAGGGGAAGGAGGGGAAAAATTTGAAATAAATTTTTTTACAAAGGTCAATGTAGAAAAATCATTTGTGTGTTCTGTAAATAAAAAGCTTTAATTAAAAAAAACAAAGGTAATTGCTATCAACAAAATCTAAAGAATCATAAAATAGATGAAAGCTACGACATAAATATTATGTCCCAATATTTAAAAGTCGGAAAGGGGGAAAATATCCAAACACTACTTTGGCAAGCTTGACTAATTTTAGGCAAATTTTTTTGAAATATTTTTAAGAGGTGGTTAGTGAACATCTAGAAAAAAGAAATTATTACAATGATCCAGCATGACTTGATCAATCACAAGAGATGTTGGACTTTTCATTTTTGACAAGGTTACTAAAATGAAAGATTAGGATGTCATAGATATGATTTCCTAATTCTTAGAAAAGAATTTGAAAAAGTATCTTTTGCCATGCATATAGAAAAGATGCAGGGATGTGAACTAGACAATGGCATAAAACTCAGAGTAGATTGAATAACCAGAATCAGTCTATATTATTTCAACTTCAATGGTTTGCTCCACCCACATGGATTTTTAGTTGTTTCTGTGCTATTTCAATTTTTTTAATCAGTGACTTAGATAAAAGCATAAATTGGTAAATTTTTCCATGTCACAAAACAGGAAAATATTCTTGTTTTTGTTGTGGTTGATGATGATGATCATTCTTGAAGAGAAAATGACTAATAAATTGGATGAAAATTTTAGGGTACAAAAAAATCAGATTCTGACAGATTAGAAATCTAACAAGATGAGATCCACTACTTGGATTTTTAAAAATCCATTCAACTACAAGACAAAAAGGCCTAGCTAGACAATGTTCATCTACAAAAGAGCTGACTAGGAGATTTTTTTATTGTACTACAAACTTGATATTTAATATGAACAAATAGTGGTTTAGAGAACCCCCCCCAAATCGATACAATATCTAAAACATCTCAGTAATCAATATTAAGAATACGTATATTCCAGGAGTAAAGACGCTGTCATCCTGACATACTATGATCTGAACTGACTATAATTAGAGGGTTTCATTCAGTTCTGGGTGCCTTATTTGAGGAAGTACAATTATGGGTACCTTATGTGAGTAAGGATGTTTATGAAATAGAGAATATCAAGAAGATGGCAAATAGGATAGTGAAATGTCTCAAGATCATACATAAAAAGCATGATAATCATACAGCATGAGAATCAGATGAAAATTTGACACAAGATGATTAGACTAAATAAGACAAGAGGGAGTGGGTGAATAGTGAGGTGTAATGGCTATGTTCCTAAATAGTTGTCATGTGGGAGAAAAATGAATTGGGGTCTACTTTTTCCTAGAGGGACTTAAGGATGGAGTTTGGAAAGAAGCATATTTTAGCCTTGATGTATTAACAATGAAAGCTATTCAGAAGCAATAGCCAAATGTATTCTGTTCAACTTCATTTGAAATTTTCAAACAGAGACCAAGTGACCCCTTTGAGAGGAGATTCCTGTTCAGTATAAGACATAACAGATGGTTTCAGAAGTCTCAGAAAAGTAATATTCTGTGACTCAGTTTGGAACTTATGTGTACTTCTCATGAAAAAATTGAACCTGATGCATATTTGTGTCACTGAAACAACTGGATGGCAAGTTTGATGAAAGTGGAGAACTCTTCTTTCATAAACTTTTCACCTCCTAAACCTAGTACAATACTATCACAGAGTAAGAGAGTAATACATATTTAAGAGGCAATCATCAACATCAAAATTGTGCAGTAAGTGGGAGAGCTAGAAATTAAACCTTCATCTTCTTTCTACTACACTGTCCTGAATCTCTTTTTAAAAGCCTTTTATTTTCAAAACATAGGCAGGGATAATTTTTCAACATTGACCCTTGCAGAGCCTTGTGTTTCAGATTTTCCCTTCCTTTCCCCCATCCCCTCCCCTAGATGGCAAGCAATCCAATATATGTTATACACATAAAATATATGTCAATTCTAATATAAGTGAATATATACATATAAAATATATGTCAATTCTAATATAAGTGAATATATAAGTGAAGATAATTATCTTGCTGCACAAGAGAAATCAGATCAAAAAGGAAGGAAGTAATGAAAGTAAAGAAAGAAATGAGTAAGAAAACAAAATGGAAGCCAACAACAACAAAAGGAATGAGAATGTTATGTTGTGATACACATTCAATTCCCATTGTCCTCTCTCTAGGTGTAGATAGCTTTCTTCATCACACTGGAACTGGTATCAATCATCTCATTGTTGGAAAGAGTCATGTTCATCAGAATTGATCATTGTACAATATTGATGTTGCCGTATACAATGATCTACTGGTTCTGCTCATTTCACTTAGCATTAGTTCATGTAAGTTTCTCCAGGCCTCTCTAAAATCCACTGTCCTGAATCTTAGGATATTCTTAGCTCTTTGTTTGTCAAGACCTTTTTTTAGATTCCTCATACTTTCCTATTTTGTTGTTCTTACTTATTTTCGAAATTGGGAAATATAGTAACTTATCCCATAGAAAATACTTTAGGACCAGAAATAGACACAAGGACAGAAAGTACATTCTTATATCCTATGTTCAAATATTTGAGATTCAGTCTGTTTACAGAGGTTATATAGAATCACCTTATTCAAATCCTATTAGAAATGCAGCATCAAAGGGACAAAAGACACCAAACAACCCAAGATCCATTTTCTTTCTTTGATGTAGTCAATCTATCCTATATTTCACTATTACTTCTGTGATGGTAATGATAAATATACATTAAGGAAAAGAAAGCAAATGAACGCTTTGTGTAAAAGAGTAGTGTAATTTGAAAAATAAAATGTCAATTATTTTCCTAGATTTCAATAAATTTTTACAATGGTTCCAATTTAAAATTTTAGCAGATTAGAAGAAAGATTTTATATAGGGCAATTTATTTCTTGATGTTTAATAATAAACACTTTTGGGGGAAAGGCATTCATAAGTAAGGGAAAAAAACTACTTACCTTGCTTTATTTAAATCATAGGACCATAGCTTAAAGCTAGAAGGGCTTTCAAAGATCATCTAATATCTATGACATAAATCTATACTATGTAGACATTATGTCAAAGATGGTAGTTGGCCTAAGAAGACTTGGGTTCAGAGGTCTACTGCAGCTACCTCAAGAAATTCAGTAGGTAATTTTTTTCAGTTACCATTTACAAAAAAAATTGACAAACACTACAAATCAGGGTTTGATTTTTTTCATAGTTGAAACAAAGTGATAGGTAAGCTGTAATTAGATTAAAGTTAAAAGTGTCATACATTTTTCTGAGTCAGATGCTAAATACATATCAGTACATCTCTCTTAGAGTTTTTATAGAAAAGGAAACAGACCTAGAACTTTTCAAAGGGCTGTCCAAAATTGCAAAGTCAATGAACAAGACGATTGAGCAAAAAGAAGATTGTGATATGCCCTAAGCCTAAAGCTTTGTCCTGGTCATTTTCCCTTTTCTTTCTATACTCTCTTCCTTGTTGATCTTAATAGCTCTCATTGATTCATTTAGAGTCTTTAATGAATATGACTCATCCAGGTTTCATCTTTTATTTGAACTCCTGCTAAACATTACCACCTAAATCCCAAGATATTTTGGGAATAACTAGGCCACAAACCACATAAGGCTTGCAAAATCATTTGGTCTGGCCCTGCCAACCTCCCATTGTTGGAGTTCTTTAAAGTGAAAATTTAGTGTGGGCCATGAATAATGTTATAAATATCCAAATGACCCTTGGAAGAAAAAAAAAAGATTTCTCACCCTTAACCTAAATGATTCTATCATATCAAATGCAACATATTCAAAACAGAATACATAATTCTCCCCAATCTTATCCTCTCCTCCTTGCTAATATCAGCTGATAGAATCACTAATTTTCCAGTAACTCTAGTCATCACTTTTGGAATTATCTTTGACTTCCCTTTACTTCCCTTTCTCTTTTCCCTTAATTCTCATATCCATTCAATTCCTAAATCAAATCTACCACATGTATTAACTTTTTCTTTTTTATATTTTATTAATGCTTTTTATTTGCAAAACATATGTATGGGTAATTCCTAAACATTAACCCTTACAAAGCTTTCTGTCACAATTTTTCCCCCCTACTCCCCACCCCTCCCCTAGATGGCAGGATATCCATTACATGATAATTATGTTAGAGTACTTAAGAAATCGAATATATGTATAGTTATTGCCACACATCATTTTTTGTGCAAGAGAAATTGTATCTACAAGAAATAATAATCTAATAAAGGAAATACAATGCAAGCAAACCTCAATAGAGAACATGAAAATGTTATGTTGTGGTCCACATTTCACATCCCTCTCTCTGGGTGTGTATGGCTTTCTTCACTGAACAATTGGAATTGGTTTGAAGCATTTCATTGTTGAAAAGAGTCATGTCCCTTAAAACTGATCCTCATATAATATTGTTGTTGCTGTGTATAATGATCTCCTGGTTCTGCTCATTTCCCTCAGCATCAGTTCATGCAAGTCTCTCCAGGCCTCTCTGAAATCATCCTGCTGGTCGTTTCTCACAGAGCAATAATATTCCATAACATTCATATACCATAATTTATTCAGCCACTCTCCAATTGATGGGCATCCATTCAGTTTCCAGTTTCTAGCCACTACAAAAAAAGCTGCTACAAACATTCTTGCACATGTGGGGCTCTTTCCTTCTTTTATGATTTCTTTGGGATATAAGCCCAATAGAAACACTGCTGGGTCAAAGGGTATGCATAGTTTGAAAGCTTTTTGAGCATAGCTCCAAATTGCTCTCCAGAATGATTGGATCCATTCACAGCTCCACCAACAATGCATCGGTGTCCCAGTCTTCCCACATCCCCTCTAACATTCATCATTATCTTTTCCTGTCATTTTAGCCAATCTGACAGGTGTGTAGTGGTATCTCAAAGTTGTCTTAATTTGCATTTCTCTGATCAATAGTGATTTGGAGCATCTTTTCATATGATTATAAATAGTTTTAATTTCATCATCTGAAAATTGTCTGTTCATATCCTTTGACCATTTATCAATTGGAGAATGGCTTGAATTCTTAGAAATATGAGACAATTCTCTATATATCTTAGAGATGAGACCTTTATCAGAACCCTTAAATGTAAAGATGATTTCCCAATTTGATGCTTCCCTCCTAATCTTGTCTGTATTAGTTTTGTTTGTACAGAAACTTTTTAACTTAATATAATCAAAATTATCTATCTGGTGTTCAATTAAAAGTTCCAGATCTTCTTTGGACATAAATTTATTCCATCTCTACAGGTCTGAGAGGTAAACTATCCTATGTTCCTCTAATTTGGTTATAATATCACTGTTTATATCTAGATCATGAGCCCATTTAGATCTTGTCTTGGTGTGCGGTGTTTGGTGTGGGTCCAGCCTTAATTTCTTCCACACTAGTTTCCAATTTTTCCAGCAGTTTTTGCCGAATAGTGAGTACTTATCCCAAAAGCTGGAGTCTTTGGATTTATCAAACACTAAATTGTTAAGGTTATTGTCTAGATTGTCCTGATAACCTATCCTGTGCCACTGGTCGACTGCTCTATTTCTTAGCCAGTACCAAATTGTTTTGATGATCGCTGCTTTATAATATAGTTTTATATCTGGTACAGCAAGGCCACCTTCATCTGTCTTTTTTTTCATTAATTCCCTTGAAATTCTTGACCTTTTGTTCTTCCAAATGAACTTTGCTACTATTTTTTCTAAATCTGTAAAATATTTTCTTGGGAGTTTGATTGGTATGGTACTAAATAAGTAAATTAGTTTGGGTAGTATTGCCATTTTTATTATATTCACT
The DNA here is from genome assembly GCA_023553655.1 of Myrmecobius fasciatus. NCBI lineage: Eukaryota > Metazoa > Chordata > Mammalia > Dasyuromorphia > Myrmecobiidae > Myrmecobius > Myrmecobius fasciatus. The sequence goes on along the minus strand of JAJPUD010011110.1, from coordinate 39,023 downwards.
CGGCCTACCCATGAGCACTCAATGTTTTTCCAATTGACTAGGTCTGATTTTATTTGTGTGGAAAGTTTAGTTCATATAGTTTCTGACATTTTCTTGGTAGATGTATTAACTTTTTCTCTACTCACAAACTAATTCTATACTTCATACTAATTCAGCCCCTTATCATCTTTTTTTTATTAGGACAATTTATTCAACCACCCCTTTGCTAGCTGGGCTAAGAGATCCAGAAGATACTGTTGCTGTTGCTAATTCAGGCTCCCAAGGTCTGCTCTTGGTTGTTAGGGCCCAGGTTGTAATGCCACAACCTGAACTGCATTGTGTTCCAGTCTCTCCCAGGTGTGACCTTTTCTGCTGAACTTCTAAGTAATCTTTGGCATCTGTGAAGTAAGAGATCTGGAAACTGTTACTGTTACCACTGATTAAGTTATCCTGAGGCCTGTTCCTGGTTTTCTGGAGTCAGGGCTATATGGCCTGTTCTGGACTGAGCTTTATTCTCACCCTGATGGGACAGACCTTTTCTGCCACCCTTTTAAGTTGTCTTGGGCTAGAAAATTGTTTCACTCCATCTTCTTGTGAGTTTTGTCATTCTGGAATTTGATTCATTATTTAAAGAAATTTAGAGGAGTTTGGGGGAGAACTCAGACAAATTCCTGCCTTATACTACCATCTTGGCTCTACTGCCTTCCTAATGATTTTTCTTGCCTCTAGTTTTTTTCCCTCTCTTATCTAGCTTTCACACAACTGCCAAAAAAATTGATTTATATTTTTCATCCTGCTATTTTTTCTATTTCTCCTTATTCCCACTAGAATTTAATAGAAACCAGTATTTTGTAGTGTTTCATAATTTGTCTCTAACCTGTCTTTTGAGTCAATTGACATTACTCCTCAACACATTTCTTGATTCAATGTAACTGCTTGCTGGCTTCTTTCCTCATTTCCAACTTCTACAATACTTAGTTTACTTCAAGGCTTAGATCAAGTGTTCCCTTCCTCATGGAATTTTGCATGTTCTACAAGCTGCTAATATACCTTATTGTTCAGTGTGTATACATATATACATATGTACATATGTATGTGTACATATGCATATAAATATATATGTATATATATATATATTATGAATACATACATATATACAAAGTCTGGTTATGGGGTTGTTGTCTTTGGTGCTTGAAGAAGATCAAATGACATTACTATGTTGGGGTCAAAGTACAGTATGTCCGACTGTATTCAGACACAATTATATCTTATGAATTAGCAAAGTTTTATCACAAGTTGGGCTCAAATAGTACATATGAATATTTGGAATGCAGATTTTTCTGTATGTATGTCATTTTGTTTAAGCTACTTCAATTCTGCTTTGTTAATAGAGTACAGCACCTTCTTGATGTAGTCATATCATCCTAGGGGGTCCTGGGCCAGTATTTCCCATGTCTTTAGAGAGACCTTTAAAGTATCCTTGTTTCACTTCTTCTGATAGCACAAGAACACTTGAATTCTGAAACATCATGTTAAAAAGCATAGGAACAAGCATTTAATCCTGCTTCACTCCATTGGTGACTGAAAAAGCATGACAGCATCATCTAATATCCAGAACCTGTGCAAGAATATATTTAATATATTTATAAGTGTACCTTTTTTAGTACAACACAACCCTGATAGTAGAGACTGTCTTGATTGCTTGAATTTGTGTCTCAATGTCTTGTACATAGTATTGAGCATATAGTAAATAAGTAAAAATGTTTTTTCCATTCTATTTCATATGTGATATTGCATGATCTGTTGCCATAGCTAAATGGTCCTGGAGGTCTGTTTTAAACATTTTCCTATTTCTCATCTCTTAGAATCATTGATTTATCTTCAGAAAAAGAACTGATGACCTGAATGCAAATAGAGTATAATTTTTCCATTTCTTTCTCGTGAGATATTTTGTAACATGGACTAATATGGAAATATGTTTTACGAGATAGCACATGTATAATTGATATTATATTATTTGCCTTCTCAACAGATTGAAGAATGGAGGGAAGGAGGAATTTAAAACTTAAAATGTAAAAAAAGAGAGAATTGCTAACTTCCTTTAAAATTTAACTCAACTTTAAAGTTCCTTCTTACTTAAAGTCTTTTCTAGTTCTCCCCTTCCTCAGTTAATAACACTTTCTAGCTTTTGAAATTGCTTCATATTTACATTTGTATATGTATCAATGCTATGTAAAGTAGCCTCTAGTTTAGCTAAAAGCTGGTTCTTTCCTTACAATATTCTGAGTCTTTTAGGGGCCTGAAAGGTTAGGAAATATAGGGATAGAATAACCTCTGGCAACGCATGGTGAAAGTATTCTTTAAGAAAATAACCACTTTGCTTTACAACAGAGACAACAAACTATCAAGGAAAGAAGACATTAACTAGCAGGTGCTTTTGGGGGGGGGGGGGTTGAACTTTTGGTCTGGGTCTAATAGAGTACAACAAGATACCTTCAGAGGAAACACAAATAAAAGTTTCCAGGATAGCTGACTAATTTATTCACTCGGACTAACAGGCGGCTAGAAAAATACTATGAAAATCATAAATGGGGATAATTCAGGGTTTGTCTTGACAGCCTAGAGTAGGAGCTTAAGGTGATGAGATGATTTCTCTTTCCTTGATAGTTTTGATATTGAAAGGGGGTTGACTTCTCATTGCGAAATATACCTGGAAGGAAATCAGGTGAAGAAAAGTAGGTAAAGGGAATGACAGAGTTTAGACTCTAACATTAGTAGTTGTGGTATACTTAAGCTGTAGCAAGTCAATCCTGTATCTCCTTTTAAAAAATTCACTTCAGTAATATTTTATTCTGTATGTGAGTGAGTATTCATTTAGGTGTCATGCTGTCTTAGAAGAAAGTAATATCCTATGGAAATGAGGACAAGCTCCATTTGATAAATTATGTTTTTTTTTTTTTTTTGTAGGAGATAATCAGCTGTGAACTAAACAGAAACTCAATAAAATATAGGGACAATGCTGGTTCTGTTTACATATACAAAGTAATTAAAAGCTTGAGGCAACCCTCTACTATCCTTATCTAACTTAGAATACTGTCTTCTTGGTACCTGTGCAGTTTATGCTGGTGGAGCTTGACTTGGATATTACACTTTGTAGAGTTACAAAGTAGTTTTTTTTTGAGGAAGGAGATGTAAAGCAGTTGTCTCCTGTGTTTATGGGCACATTATATTTTAAATATATTGTGCTCTATGAAGATAAATAAACAATTTTAAATTCTGGAATAATATTCAGTGTTCATGACTGGGTCAAGCCAATATTATCAAAAGGACAACACTATCAAAGTTAAAGTTTTAATGATATGCCAAAAAATTATCAAAGGGACATTTTATAGAACTTTATAAAATAATACCAAAATTAATTTGGGAAAAAATTAAAGATCTAGAATTTGAAAAGAAATAACGAAAAGAGAAACCAAAAGATAACAGCATTTATAGATCTTAAAATATATTATAAAGAAACAGCCATAAAAATCTGTTATTGGTTAAAAAACAGACAGTTTGATCAATTGAACAGATTAGACATGAGAGAATCAATAACAATGTATCTCGGCTATCTTGCAAGGAAGACAATTTATAATAGGAAAGAATTTTCTGTTTGATTTTTTTTAAGCTTCAGAGAAACCTAGAAAGCTATCTTGCAGAAATTGTGCCTAGACCAACTTCTTAGGCCAAATTCTATAATACATTATATATATATATATATATATATATATATACATATATATATATATATATATATATATATATATACATATTGTGTACAACCTTAACTTAAAGATCATACCACCAACTGTGAATGGATCCAACCATTCTGGAGAACAATTTGGAACTATGCTCAAACAGTTATCAAACTGTGCATATCTTTTGACGCAGCAGTGTTTCTATTGGGCTTATACCCCAAAGAGATCTTAAAGGAAGGAAAGGGACCCACATGTGCAAGAATGTTTGTGGCAGCCCTTTTCGTAATGGCTAGAAAATGGAAAGTGAATGGATGCCCATCAATTGGAGAATGGCTGAATAAATTATGGTATATGAATGTTATGGAATATTATTGCTCTAAGAAACGACCTGCAGAATGACTTCAGAGAAGCCTGGAGAGACTTGCATGAAGATATTGAGTGAGATGAGCAGAACCAGGAAATCATTATACACAGCAACAAGAAGACTATATGACGATCAATTCTGATGGACATGGCTCTCTTCAACAATGATATGTTTCAAACCAGTTCCAATTGTTCAGTGAAGAAAGCCATATACACCCAGAGAGAGGGATATAAAATGTGGACCACAACATAACATTTTTATGCTCTCTATTAATGTTTGTTTGCATTATGTTTTCCTTCTCAGATTTTTTTTCTTGTAGATCCTAGTTTTCTTGCACATCAAGATAACTGTAAAAATATGTATACACAGCTTCCTTCTGGGGGTGGAGCCATGGTGGCGGAGATCAGACAGGAGTCTCTGTAACCTCCTCTAACCTCCCCTCAAACCAACAACATATGAAGCCTCTAGACTGATTCTCAAGCAAAAAAAATCCACAATATCTGGAGAACAACACGATTCTAGAAGAAGATACTCTGGAAGAACCTCAAAACAGGTCTGTTTTAATGGGGCAGGGCAGTGGTCTATTGAACCCAGACTGCAGCGCAGGGAGACCGGGGCAGGGAGCTGGAGCAGGGAGCTGGAAAAGGAGTCGGAACAGGAGTGGGAGCGTTGTGCTTTTCACACACCTGGGAGTCTTCTGCGGGCCTCTTGGAACAATTTGTTCTGATTGTGGGCAGGTGGTTTGGAGGGTCTGCCTTTTGAGGGGGATAGATTGTGAACCACTGAACCCCTGATGAGCATTGGACCTAGCTGCCATTACACAGCACCTTAAAGCAATCAATCAAACAACAGGACTGATAAGCACCAGAAATATTTCAATCAGTGGAGCTGCCCAGTACCTGAAATAATTCAATCAGCAGAACCTCCCCAGGGTGAACTAAAGCATAACTGCCCAGCCCCTGACATAATTCAATCAGCAGAACTGCCCAGTTCCTGAAATAACTCAATCAGCAGAACTGCCCCAGGGCTAATTAAAGCAGCTGTCCCACCTTTGCCCTAAACAGACCTCACACCTTTAAAAAAATGAATAAAAAACCAAAAAGAGCTCTCACCATAGACAACTTTTATGGAGAGAGGGAAGAACAGACCTCAAATCCTGAGGCCCCTAAAGGTAAAGCAACTCCAGAAAAAGCCCCAAAGAGAGACATAAATTGGTCTCCATGTCACAAGGCTTTCTTTGAAGATTGCATAAAAAATCTTAAAAGAGAGTTAGAAGAAACATGGGGAAATGAAATGAAATCACTGCAAAATAAAATAGAAAAAATGGAAAAAAGAATGCAATGAACAAAAAAATGTAATTGGTCAATTGCAAAAGGAACTAAAAACAGTAACGGAAGAAAATAAGACATTAAAAATTAGAATCGAACAATTGGAAATTAATGACTCATCCAGACTTCAAGAATCAGTTGAACAAAAACAAAAAAATGAAAAGATAGAGAAAAACATGAAATGTCTCCTAGGAAAAACAACTGACCTGGAAAATAGATCTAGGAGAAACAATCTAAGGATTATAGGGCTTCCTGAAAGCCATGATGAAAAAAAGAACCTGGACACTATCTTCCAGGAAATCATAAAAGAAAACTGCCCTGATATTTTAGACCCAGAAGGCAAAATACTCCTTGAAACAATCCACCATCACCTCCTGAAAGAAACCCAAAAATAAAGTCCCCCAGAAATATCGTGGCTAAATTCCAGAACTATCATACCAAGGAAAAGATATTACAAGAAGCCAGAAAGAAACAATTTAAATATCGGGGAGCTACAATTAGGATCACACAGGACCTAGCAGCTTCTACTTTGAAGGATCGCAGGGCCTGGAATCAGATATTCCGAAGGGCAAAGGAACTTGGATTACAGCCAAGAATAAGTTACCCAGCTAGAATGAGCATTATCTTCCAGGGAAGAAGATGGTCATTCAATGATATAGGAGAATTTCACCTATTTCTACTGAAAAGACCAGAACTGAACAAAAAATTTGATCTACAAACACAGAACACAAGAGAAACATAAAA